>JADBJO010004063.1:0-2500 GCA_016801955.1 Conus betulinus | reverse complement strand
TCCTCCACTTCTTCTTCGTCTTCTTCTTCTTCTTCTTCTTCTTCTTTCTCTGTCGTCGTCTTCGCCGTTTGTTCTTTCTTCGGCCTTGAACTTCTTCTCTTTCTAACTAAAGCCATATGCCCATTGGTGAGATGCTGGCATGTCAATATGTTACGCTTTCTGATCTCACAGTTGAGGCAGCCATATTCCGTCTTTGAGCATGTCTGAACACGACACCTCTTGTGTTGTGGTGTGTGTGTGTGTGTGTGTGTGTGGTGTGTGTGTGTGTGGGTGTGTGTGTGTGTGTGTGTGTGTGTGTGTGTGTGTGTGTGTGTGTGCGTGTGCGCGATTGTGATGTGTATATTGTGTGTGTGTGAGCGGACAGAGAGAGGGGGGAGAGAGAGAGAGGGAAAGAGATAGAGAGCCAGTGTGTGTGTGTGTGTGTGTGTGTGTGTGTGTGTGCGTGTGTGTGAATATGTGTGCGCCGGTGTGTGTGTGTGTATGTGCTGTGTGCGTGTGTGTGTGCGCGCGTGCGTGTGAGTGCGCGCACGCATGTGCCTGTGTGTGTTTGTTGAGTGTATGTGTGTGAGTGAGCGTGCGCGCGCGCGCGCGCGTGTATGCGTGTGTGTGTGTGTGTGTGTGTGTGTGTGTGTGTGTGGTGTGCTGTCATCCATCACGCCGGCTTTACTTTTATGCGATAGCTGGATAGGTAGAGAGATAGATAGATAGATAATGTAAAGACAGAGAGACAGACAGACGGATAGACAGACAGACGTATGTGTAGGCAAAGTGTGCGGTGCGTTTGTGTGTGTTATGTGTGTGTGTGTGTGTGTGTGTGTGTGCACGCGCGCGCGCGCACGCGTGAGTGTGTGCGTTCACATAGATGCATGTGTGCCAGCACACCCACCCGAGCGCCGAGCTATTCAACCGCCTGCGCGGAGGACTTATCGGAGCGACGATCAGGGAAAAAAAAAAAACGTCATTAGCTTGACGATGAAACATGGCGGCAGCAGACATCACGTGTTGACTCTCTTGACAGCCTAGCCGCCTCTCGGGGGTCTGTGCCCCAGTGCATGCACACACATCAAGTGCAAGAAAGAAAGAAAGAAGAAAAGAAAGAAGAAAGATGAAGAAGAAAAAAAAAAAGAGAAAAAGGTTAGGAAGAAGCGTCGCACGAACATGCGCGCGCGCGTGCGGGAGACACGCAGTGACGCTCTCACAAGCACGCACTCCCCCACACGCACCCGCATGCGCATGTATACAGGTACCATGTGGTTCTAGTTTCCAACGTTGGTGTGTGTGTGTGTGTGTGTGTGTGTGTGTGTGTGTGGTGTGTGTGTGTGCGCGCGCGCACGCGCGCGCGCGCGTCCGCGCGTGCCTGCGTGCATGTGTGTGTTTCTGTGTGCGCCAGTGTGTGTTTCTGTGTGCGCCAGTTTGTGTGTGTGTGTGTGTGTGTGTGTGTGTGTTGTGTGTGTGTGTGTGGTGTGTGCACGCACGTATGTGTGTGTGTGTGCACGAATGTGTGTGTGTGTGTGTGTGTGTGTGGGGGGGGGGGGGGATGTGTGTTGTGTGTGTGTGTGTGTTTTGCGTGCCTGCCAGTGTGTGTGTGTGTGTGTGTGTGTGCGTGTTGTGTGTGTGTGTGTGTGTGTGTGCGTGCGGTGCGTGTGTGTTTTGCGTTCTCACGCAGAGATGTGTGTGTTTGTGTATATGAGTGCGGATGTGCGGTGTGTGTGTGCGTGTGTGTGTGTGTGTGTGTGTGTGTGTGTGTGTGTGTGTGTGTGTGTGTGTTACGCCTGTCTAATTACCTCATGCAGCTGCTCATCATCTCAGTCATAATCATGACGGTGCCATCCCGCACTTACACCCCCGTCCTTCCCATTCCTCCCCAACCCTTCTCACCGCATCTATCCTTTCGCTTCCATCCTTACCCTCTCCTCTCCCCCTCTGTCTGTCTGTTGTCTGTCTATCTCTCTACCTCCCTGTCTTCTCTCTCTCTCACACACACTCTCTCTCAACACAAACACACACACACACACACACACAACACACACACACACACACACACACACACACACACATAATCGTTTCTCTATCTTCTCTCTTCCATGCAAAGGAGAAAAACTGACAAAAAATAACGACTATCGTTCCTTGTACCAGTATGTGACTACCGTTTCACTTACTGTTGCGAGCACATCCCTACCACTTCTCTCTCTCTCGCTCTCTCTCTCTCTCTCTCTCCTCTCTCAGCTCTCTCCTCTCTCCGTCCGTCTGTCTGTCGGTCTGTTTCTCTCTTTCTCTTCTCTCTCTCTCTTTCTGTCCTCTTCTATCACACACACACGCACACACACGCAGACGCGCGCGCGCCACGCACACACACTCACACCACACTCTCTCTCCTCTCTCTTCGCTATCTCTCTCTCTCGCTCTCTCTCTCGCTCGTCTCTTCTCTCTAATCTCTCACTAATGTGTGCCACTGTTTCAGTCGTTCGACTGATGCAGGTACAGGGACCAATAAACAGGA
>JADBJO010004062.1:182790-214689 GCA_016801955.1 Conus betulinus | reverse complement strand
TGAAGAAAAGCAAGTCCACCTATTCCAAAATGAAACAGGACGGGGAATCATGGCAAGTCACCCACACTCACTTCCTATCCTCAAGCCCCCCCCCTCCCCCTCCCCATTTCTCCTCCGGCATCCTTCACACTGCCCAGTGCTTTTTAAACCCCCCAGCAGCCAGTCAACCCTTCCGACACTCAAGGAGAACTTCACCTGAAAACTGTGCACAGAAGTGGGCTCCATGTTCTGCCCATAGGGTGCCAACCCACCAGTGTCATCATCAGCAATGCCATGGTCACACAACCTTCCGCCCCTTTTCTCTCCCTCTGCCCACCCATGTCCCACAGTTGCTTCAGCTGGCTGACAGTGACTGCGGGGGGACCCAGCACAACTGAAGAACCACCGGCTCGACTTTTCACAGCCCATCTAGTTTCCCTATTACCGAGGTTTGGTAGCCAAAATACCAGCAAATCCACTCAATGCCCATAAAGACTGCATTTTCCCTTCTCGGTGAAAAAAAAAAACCCTGGAAACTACCAAATCATGACATGAAAATGAACAATTACAACGCTCTCAAAGAGAAAGAGTTGACCAAACCAATCACGGCGACTCCTACAGGCAGCTCTGATCAGACACAGCTTGGAATGGCCACACTGGAGTGTCGCACCACACACAGATCACCCGTCCCCAATCATCGGGAACTATCTCGCGCCACAGACACTTTCAGAAGCACTGTCCCCTATCTGGCCTCTCTGGAAGTCGGGAGGTTCAGGTGGAGGAGAAGGAAATGACGGTTTGGGTAGAGGAGGGGAAAGAGGCTGGGGGCACATTAACCAGTCGCAATCAAACAACAAAAAGTAAACGTCCACCTCTACCCCCTGAACAAACACATATGTCATCCTTGTGCACAGCCACACTCATAGTAGGTCAGTCACATTTTTGTTCCAATAATACACATAACACGCATACACATAGTCACGGCATAGATCATCGCATTTTCACTTCCTCCTCCACCCCATAACTAAAATAATCATCAAACAAAAACAGCAGAGTGGGAAGGAAATAGTCGAACACACTTGAGCATCTTCCATGCAGTAAAAATATGCAGTGCCTTACTAACATCTGCAACAGTAAAGCTCCCTCTTGCCCACAATGACCTTGGTGCAGAATCATTCATGTGAATTCTCTCTCTCTACACTTGAATGGAACGTATCACTACATTTTCAAAACAAAGTCCACATAAACTGGTACTAAATTCCTATCTATATTACAGTTATTTCTTTCTCACTGTGTTAAGTTTTGTCTGCCTGTACTTTTATTAATAGTGTATGCTTACTACACAAGTAGTGTGAGGACCCTTATTCTCGCATTAGCCTCTTTGACCATCTGAGTATGCATCTCATATGTAGCTGTTTTCATACCCACCAGAGCCCCGATAGTTATCTGGAAGGTTCCGGCGTAACCACTGTGGCACAGCGGACCACACAGCGCTAGTTCTTGTGGAGTGTCCCAACCCTCTTCAGCTAGCTAGCTGATCCACTGACATCAATTCTACATGGCCACGTCCAGGGGCCCAGAGTCAGACGGTTAAAGCATCAGTCAGCACAGGTAATGGTCATGAGGTCACACTACTTCTCAGTTGGGTATTTTCAGTTTGAAAGCCCTCTCTGTCCACCCAGCGGTAAATGGGTTTGAATTCTGTTCAGAAAAAGTTCAAAGTCGGAGGAATGGGAAATCTGGACGCCATCTTGTATCAAGCTGTGCCCCTGACACAATAAACCTCTGGACAGCAAAGGGCTATAGGACTTTTACCTTTTACATGACTCTCCCACAGTTCACTCCCCTGCCAGCAATGGGCTACAGGACTTTACCTTGTACATGACCCTCGCCTCAGTTCACTCCCCTGCCAGCAATGGGCTACAGCACTTCACCTTGTACATGACCCTCCCTCAGTTCACTCCCCTGCCAGCAATGGGCTACAGCACTTTACCTTGTACATGACCCTCCCTCACTTCACTCCCCTAACAGCAATGGGCTACAGGACTTTACCTTTTACATGACCCTCCCTCACTTCACTCCCCTAACAGCAATGGGCTACACAACTTTGCTTTACAGCTGACCCTCGCACAGTTAACTCTCCTTACAGCAATGAGCTATAGGACTTTGCCTTGTACATGACCCTCCCACAGTTCACTCCCCTAACAGCAATGGGCTATAGGACTTTTTACCTTGTACATGACGCTCTACCATGGGGTGGAGGGGGATCTAAAGGGGTGGCATGGCGTGAACGTTTCCTTCCCTCAGTGGCCAGGTGGAGCGCAGGATTGGTAAAGGGCATTCATTTTCTTCTCAGTTCAGTCCGCACTACCTGAGGATTATCTTTTTTTTTTTTTTTTTTTGGTCTCTGGACTGTTTTCACAGCAGAGAGGTGCTTCAGGAGTTCAAAAGAGCTGCAAGTTTTAGGTAGTCGAGGGCACAACTGTCGACTGTCAGCCATCTTTGCATAAACCCTGCCCCAAAACCCCTTTACTCCTGCCACAATCTCCCCCCCCCCCCCCAAAAGATTCACCGTGCAAACTGCGTCACTCCATGAAAGAGGCTCAAGGATGTGTCACTACCAGTACAAATGAATAACAAACCAATAAACAGAGAACGAGGGAAGGAGGAGGGGACTGGAGGGTGAGGTTAAAGTAGGGTTTAAGCCACCGAGAGCAGAAGGATCTGGCCAGCCTTTCAACTGGTGTCCATGGAAATGACCTCGGTGGTGGTGGTGAGGGCGTCCTTCTGGATGCTGTCGAACATGGCGCTCAGCTCCTGTGTGGCCTTCACCTGCTGCAGGAAGTCGTTCATCTGGGGGCTCTTGTCTGTCAGACAGCAACACCACCATCATGGTCACAGTTTACCCGACCATTAAATAAAAATAAAACGACTCATTTACAGGAAGACAGAGAAACAAACTTGTTCAGCCTTTCTGGGGTTGTCTGTGGAATAGGACAATAAAAAAAAAAAAAAAAAAAAAGAACAAAATCACAGTGGTTCACCTTGGGTAAAAATGGAGACACAACCACTGTCCGTCACTGATCTGCAGCCACCTGCCTCCCAGACAGCAAGATCACTACACTCTCAGCTGTTCACCTGTCAACACCTGTGAGGAGCTACCATTCCAGAACAGTCCAACTTGTCTGAAAGGAATCCACCAACACAACCAGACATTCCTTACAGTGAGCAGGATTCCTGCATAATTGTGCAGATGAAAGGCAAACTTTCTTGATCCTCCCTACAAAGTCACCAGACTTTCTTTTTTCGCCGCCAAACCAACCTCTCCAGAACGAATTATTATTCAAACTACACACACACATATATTAGTTATGCAGACCTCAGAAACCTGCCCTTGTATACAAGCATACCTAATTTTTTTTTGTATGATAATGTCCAGGCACTTGTTTTTAATTTCCAATTGAACTGCACTTATTTTCTTTACACCGTAATCAGGAAATCTAAGGAAATATCCGGGATTGTACTTTTCACAGCCAAATGATATAACTTCGCTGTCTCTCTCTCACAAACACACACACATGTTGTAAGCCCCCATGTAGCCCTTACCATGCCATGCCAGTCTGTGCTGAAAGCTCCAAACCCTGCTGGGAGTGTGGAGCTGAATGTTGTGGTCTGGCTGAAGGGTCCCCTTACTGACCCTGTGCTTGCTGACACCCTTCCTTTGCCCCATGTCTCAGAACACTGAGAACCTGTCCTGGCATCTTCCTCCACCTTGACACCCCAATATCCCACCCCTTACCCCCATTGTAACCCCCCTCCTACCTCTCCTAATCTCTCCATTTGTGTCCTGTGACGGACAGCGCATGAAATCCTGCATGTCACAAAGACAGGAACAGAAATTTGTGGAAAGTCTGAAAATTGGGCTGGGTCCTGAGGTCACCTACTTATGCCTGTCACAAACATATAACCCCCAGAGACCAACTTTTGGTAGGAATTCTGACTACACTCAGAAAATCCTTGTCTGATATTCAGCTTACCTGTGTCTGGCACACTGAGGTAACCGTGACAGAAGAGAGAATATAGAGTGCTGTACGTTGAGCTTACCTGTGTTGGACACAAGGACAGTGTCAGACAGAGCTGAGAACGGAATGCTGTACGCTGGGCTTACCTGCATCAGGCACACTGAGAAGCGGTAAACTGCCCGTAATGCTGAACGCTTCAGTTCGTCCTGTTTCTCAAACTCCTGTTTAACAGAGTGAGCCTTGACCTTGGTAGTGCAGGTGGCTCTCAGTGGCTCCACCAGTCGATCAAGTCCTGTAACCACACAGACAGGGCCGCCTGAGCTCCACTTCCAGCTTCTGTACACAGGGTACCCACATACCCACACACTGCTGGCCCTGAAGAACCAGGGCTTTCCCACACACTTTGCCAGCAACAGTCTGAAGTAACAGTATGCCTCTTTTCCACTTCAAAACGTATGCCAGTATCATTATACATTACACACACACACATACACATTTTATTCTGCAAGAATGCAGTAGGTTAGCTGCTGACTTTCCAGGGTCTAAATGTCAGGGATGAAAACAGTTTTTTTTTTTTAAAAAAAGAGGAGATCAGCAGGGGGGGGTCTGTGGGTTGCCGTAGCCCCCCAGTGGTGTCCAGGGGCAACAATATGGCGGGGGTCAGGGGGCGCCGCCCAAACTAAGTAAACCAGATGTATAAAAAAACAACTGCTGGACTGCAATAAACACAATATGAAAAATGATTACTTTCAAGTCCTTTAAACACACACACACACACACACACACACACTCAAGCTTTCGGGTCTAAGACCCTTCATCGGGAACACTTAACAGTAAACACAACGGACAAAAAAAGAACATAAAAGAACAAATGACATCAAAACAAATTGATGTCACAACAGTACCCCACCCAACCCCCCCCCCCCCCCCCCCCCAGCACCCCCACTTCCCCCCTCCCCCATACAACTAATCATATTCCCCCCCCCCCCCCCCCCCTTTTGACCAGTTTTTTGTGTGTGTGTGTGTGTGTGTGTGTGTGTGTGTGTGTGTGTGTGTGTGTGTGGTGTGGGGGGGGGGGGGGGGGGGGGGGGAGGGGAGGGGGGGGGGGCAAGTGTGTGGGGTATGTGTTGTGGGGTGAGGTTGGGGGTGGGTGGTGTGGGTGTTGGGGGAGGAGGAGGAGGGGGGGGATATATGTGGATGTGTGTGTGTGTGTGTGTGTGTGTGTGTGTGTGTGGGGGGGGGGGGGGGGGGGGGGGCTGGAAAAGGATTTCATAGGGGGGCTGTTAGCAGAAACCTAACAGACCTAACACATGTAGCAAATGTTTGCATTATGCTGTGTGCTACCAGAGGAAAAGTGTTACACAATACTGTTGTGACATCAATTTGTTTTGATGTCATTTGTTCTTTTATGTTCTTTTTCATCACTTTGACGTTTTTTCCCTTGCCTTGAAGACTGCTAGTCGAAGTGGGTTCGAACTTTTTCTTTTTTTTTTTCCTCCGTTGTTTTGTTATCCTGTTTTTCCCCTGTGTGTGTTTACTGTTTCCTGATGAAGGGTCTAAAACTCGAAAGCTTGAGTGTTTTATCATTTTTTTTTTTTGTTGTTGTAAAAAAGGACTTCAAAGTACTCATTTTTCCTATTAAGTAAATCAGAGTTTGAATCAAACCATCATGGAAATGGAACTTGTAGAAAAATCAGAGTAGGAGTCAAACTATCATTGGAAATGAAACGTAGATTGTTGCATACCCAATGATCTGAAAACATGCTGTAATGTTGTAATTTTCTGTTGATGACTGGGTCGCTCCTTGTGATCTCTGATTGCCACAAAGCCACGACTACCAAAGTAGACACGTTTTTGGCAAGGTTCACAAAATGCTTCAAACTCGCCGTCTTTGTCATGTTTTCTTATTACATCCCGACTCTGCGGTCACACACCTCCTTCCGCAGCCACTAGGTCTTCTAGTGGTTCACATGCTTTTTTTTTTTTTTTTTTTTTTTCACTCACTGGCGGCAACCTCTCACTGTGAATCGACGCCATGATGAGAAATGACACTGGAAGGGAGCAGAATGAGAACTACGCCGTTTGAGAACATTACCGACTGAGAAGAAATTCGCTGTGCAGACAAAAATTGAGATCGTTTCAGAGTTTCACTCTTTGAATATTTTTTCGGCGGAGATTTGTTTTTTCGGCGGAGATGCGAAAAAAAATAACGGCGGAGACGAAATGAACATTTCCCTTCAAATTTTTTACTCTTCACTGGCCCAAAGCTACTGGCGATGTGATTGCACATTTCACAAGATCATTTTCAGGACCGAAAGGCATGAAAAATCAAATAAGGTATTCTCAAATAGCATCAAAAATTGAAACAGCTATTCTTTCTTGTTCTGCCTTATTCCCAGAGTGGTTTTTTAGTATGCACAACACCAACAGCTAGCCAAAACATTATTCCAGTTTGACTTTGTTTCATGCATGCATAAATGTTCACATACTAGAGCGTTCAACAGTATCCATGGCCGAGTCATTTCTGTACAATCGGACACACTGTTTGTTAAAGTAATGTCAAGTCAAAGCTGTATCATACTGACAATGATCAATCACATCTATGTGATATAAGAGTGTGTCAGTGACTGAGTGTGGATGAACAACAAAGAATGTGTGGCCTACTTCCCTCTAGCCTACACTGTATGCGTGTGTGTGCGTGTGTGGTACGGACGTTTCATGAGCGATCAAAAAACATGTGGTGTGACTGGTGTACTCTGCTACTTTTCTTCCTAATAAACAGGGACCAATCTGAATGACCTGTCAAGTCAGTCTGCTCTCCTTCAATGAATTTAACTGAGCAAACTACTTTTTATTGTGTTCAAATTCCTTTTGCAAATGCGGATGGGAATGGCCACTGTCTTTATATTTTATTTTTCACCTCTCTTTCAGGTTGGTGAGGGACAGAGGGAAAGCCCCACACTGGTTATTCTCATAAGTTATTCCTGAACATCCTGCTTGGCAATTTTTGTCCCTTTTGAACAGTTGGCTGTTCCCGCTGTCCTTGAATATGCATCATTGTGCATCCAAACCCAGGTGGCTTGCCTAGATGTAGTGGTCATCTTCTCGTGTTCAAGACTTTGGCACGTCCTCATATTTGGTTAGCATCAGTCCTACCTAACCTTGTTACTCACTTCCTCCTCCCTCTCTTTTCCCCTTCTTCTCTCTCTCTCTCTTCAAAAAAGAAATATTATCCATCATAAAACAGATGGCCTTTGTGATTTTCTGTCAGGCTTAAATTATACCCATAAAATCAACAAAAGAAAGTTAAGTTTTTGGAAACTCTGAGCAATATTATCAAATCCTCCCTCCTTTCACCCAATTCTACATTTTTATCAACAACTTTTTGTAATGTTTGTTTTGTCATTAAATTTGGGATTTCAATAGTAATTTTCAGAATACAGTAATTCCTACAAAAATTTGAGCAGGTTGGCAGCTAGCCAGAAAAGCAGGCCTGATATTAAGACAAGCACGAAACAGGTCTTCCTCTTGATGCTACCACACACACCACACACACCGCACACACACACACACACACACACAACGCACACACTCACACACACAAAGAAACCGTACGTTGTAAGACGGCGTTGGGGCAGAGGTTTGAGAGTCTGACCAGCATGAGGTAGGTCAGCATCTTGATGTCGTAGTGATCCTTCAGGCCGTCCTCCACATGCTGCAGGAAGTCAAAGATGTCCAGCCGGTCCAAGCACGAGTCCAGCAGTGTGTACATGCACTCGAAGGCTGCCTGCAACCATAACACCTCACACATCTTCACAACATGTAAAACATAATGCACTCAAAGGCTGCCTGCCACCATAACACACCTCACACACCTTCACAACATGTAAAACATAATGCGCTCAAAGGCTGCCTGCCACCATAACACACCTCATACACCTTCACAACATGTAAAACATAATGCGCTCAAAGGCTACCTGCCACCATAACACATCCCAACACATCTTCACAACAAGTAAAACATAATGCACTCAAAGGCTGCCTGCCACCACAATACATCCCAACACATTGTCACAACATGTGAAACATAATGCACTCAAATGCTGCCTGCCACCACAACACATACCAACACACCTTCACAACATATAACACATAGATTGACACATGCACTCACAGGCTGCCTGCAACCACAACACACCCTAACACATCTTCACAACATATAACACATACATATAGACACACACAAAAACGGTAAACTTTAATCAATTCAGGTATCACAACTGGCAGGCAAAGGGGGAATTCACTGAATATCACCAGACGGGCATGTATATAAACTTTATGAACAAGTGTGTGTGTGTGTGTGTGTGTGTGTGTGTGTGTGTGTACATTTGATGTCAGTGAATGCTGTCACTGGAACCCAACATTTTGACCCATGTTACCTTCACCAAACTCTGTTGCCCTGTTCTGCTGTACCAGAAACATACGGCAACCAGGGACTGGGCAGATGGTCCAGGCACTTGTCACACATTTCTGTTTATCAAGAATGCCAACACTCTGTGGAAGGGGTAGGAGGCAAGAGAGAAACCAGACAATTTAAAAGTAAAGGAAGGCACTACGAAGGAGCAGATGGACAGATCTACCAGCTACTCTGAATCCAGGACCATCAATAAGGCCAAACTGCAGAGCAAGTGGAAAACAGCAGCGTCCACGCCACAACAGAGCAGACCCGTACTACCTGCTGACTCATCGAGAGCAGGTAGCCCATTTTCAGGCTCATGACAGGCCACAACCTCCTGAAACACCACCTATTTATTGAACTCCACATCGGCAACACAGAGCAGTGCCCCTGCAGAACAGGCAGCCACACAACAGAACATCTGCTGCAGTCCTGCCTGCTCCACCGAGCGCTCTGAGAGGAAACCTAGCCCGACCCAATCCCAGTGGCCTGGAAGCTTTACAGAGGACTGGAGGACCTGCCACGTACTGCCACCTTTGTCAAGGAGACAGGGGAATCCATCTGACAAATGACGAACAAGACAACAACAACACAGCATCTAATTGGGAGCAAGGTGCAGACAGGATTTCCCCTTCTTCTGACATTATCTCCCCGTACCAGACCAATGAACTTTATCCAAGCACAGAACTGCTTCTGCTGAAACACTTGCAGAGTTGATGATCTTGTTTTCCTTTCCAAGGTCCTTCCTTCCTGTGTTTGCAGCTGGTGACCACCAGGACACCCTCATTCCCCCTGCCCATGCAAGAGGAACAGCAGGGGGAAGTCAGACAGTCGGCCTTCCTGACCGACAGGTCTAACCCAGGGGCACACAACCCCAGGGTCACTCACCTTTCGGATATCCAAGCCGTCATCCAGCGTGTGTTTGAAGGGACCCATCTCCACTTCTCGAATCAGCTCTTTCTGCAATGACAAGAGGTCAACCCACTGTACAGGTAAAAACACTGCAGACAGACAGTTAAGACAACACTGATTTAGAAACTTAGAAGTTTGCATCACATTTACATCAAATACTGGATCATAACAATACTCACATGGTTCAGGGGTAAGCATGGCCAATTTGCATGCTGGGTGACCAAGAGTTTAATTCCCATCATAGGTATTTCTTTGTGGGGGTTTCTGGCCCCCATTAGCTCTTCCCAACAGTCTTTGTGTGTGTGTGTGTGTGTGTGTGTGTGTGTGTGTGTGTGCAGTGACAATTATTTCTAGATATAACAGACTTACATAGGGCACACTAACTCATTGCCAAATTTACAGAGAGTCACAAAAATTTTTGAGACTGTTCCCATTTCTCCCCTTGTATCTTACTGTGGCTCGACTCTTTAACAGAAAGAAACAGCAATGAGGTCTTCCTGTACATCACAACCTCCATAAAGCCTTGACATGGGAAGTACACACACCCTGGCTCTGGTTCACTGCAGACATTAGGCAGGAGGGGGTCCGCCATGTCATGCATCAAGTTGGGCTTATTGTGGGCAGCAAAGTTGAGATGACCAGTGTAACACACCCCCATCCACCATCCCTCCCTCAGTAGAGCCTGGAGTCACCTACCCTGACTTTGGTTTCATTGTAGAGGTGAGGGAGGACGGCCTCAACTTTGCTGCCCACAATAAGCCCAACTTGATGCATGACATGGCGGACCCCCTCCTGCCTAATGTCTGCAGTGAACCAGAGCCAGGGTGTGTGTACTTCCCATGTCAAGGCTTTATGGAGGTTTGTGATGTACAGGAAGACCTCATTGCTGTTTCTTTCTGTTAAAGAGTCGAGCCACAGTAAGATACAAGGGGAGAAATGGGAACAGTCTCAAAAATTTTTGTGACTCTCTGTAATTTTGGCAATGAGTTTAGTGTGCCCTATGTAAGTCTGTATATCTAGAAATAATTGTCACTGCACACACACACACACACACACACACACACACACACACAAAGACTGTTGGGAAGAGCTAATGGGGGCCAGAAACCCCCACAAAGAATACCTATGATGGGAATTAAACTCTTGGTCCCCCAGCATGCAAATTGGCCATGCTTACCCCTGAACCATGTGAGTATTGTTATGATCCAGTATTTGATGTAAATGTGATGCAAACTTCTAAGTTTCTAAATCAGTGTTGTCTTAACTGTCTGTCTGCAGTGTTTTTACCTGTACAGTGGGTTGACCTCTTGTCATTGCAGAAAGAGCTGATTCGAGAAGTGGAGATGGGTCCCTTCAAACACACGCTGGATGACGGCTTGGATATCCGAAAGGTGAGTGACCCTGGGGTTGTGTGCCCCTGGGTTAGACCTGTCGGTCAGGAAGGCCGACTGTCTGACTTCCCCCTGCTGTTCCTCTTGCATGGGCAGGGGGAATGAGGGTGTCCCTGGTGGTCACCAGCTGCAAACACAGGAAGGAAGGACCTTGGAAAGGAAAACAAGATCATCAACTCTGCAAGTGTTTCAGCAGAAGCAGTTCTGTGCTTGGATAAAGTTCATTGGTCTGGTACGGGGAGATAATGTCAGAAGAAGGGGAAATCCTGTCTGCACCTTGCTCCCAATTAGATGCTGTGTTGTTGTTTGTCTTGTTCGTCATTTGTCAGATGGATTCCCCTGTCTCCTTGACAAAGGTGGCAGTACGTGGCAGGTCCTCCAGTCCTCTGTAAAGCTTCCAGGCCACTGGGATTGGGTCGGCTAGGTTTCCTCTCAGAGCGCTCGGTGGAGCAGGCAGGACTGCAGCAGATGTTCTGTTGTGTGGCTGCCTGTTCTGCAGGGGCACTGCTCTGTGTTGCCGATGTGGAGTTCAATAAATAGGTGGTGTTTCAGGAGGTTGTGGCCTGTCATGAGCCTGAAAATGGCTACCTGCTCTCGATGAGTCAGCAGGTAGTACGGGTCTGCTCTGTTGTGGCGTGGACGCTGCTGTTTTCCACTTGCTCTGCAGTTTGGCCTTATTGATGGTCCTGGATTCAGAGTAGCTGGTAGATCTGTCCATCTGCTCCTTCGTAGTGCCTTCCTTTACTTTTAAATTGTCTGGTTTCTCTCTTGCCTCCTACCCCTTCCACAGAGTGTTGGCATTCTTGATAAACAGAAATGTGTGACAATGCCTGGACCATCTGCCCAGTCCCTGGTTGCCGTATGTTTCTGGTACAGCAGAACAGGGCAACAGAGTTTGGTGAAGGTAACATGGGTCAAAATGTTGGGTTCCAGTGACAGCATTCACTGACATCAAATGTACACACACACACACACACACACACACACACACACACACACTTGTTCATAAAGTTTATATACATGCCCGTCTGGTGATATTCAGTGAATTCCCCCTTTGCCTGCCAGTTGTGATACCTGAATTGATTAAAGTTTACCGTTTTTGTGTGTGTCTATATGTATGTGTTATATGTTGTGAAGATGTGTTAGGGTGTGTTTGTGGTTGCAGGCAGCCTGTGAGTGCATGTGTCAATCTATGTGTTATATGTTGTGAAGGTGTGTTGGTATGTGTTGTGGTGGCAGGCAGCATTTGAGTGCATTATGTTTCACATGTTGTGACAATGTGTTGGGATGTATTGTGGTGGCAGGCAGCCTTTGAGTGCATTATGTTTTACTTGTTGTGAAGATGTGTTGGGATGTGTTATGGTGGCAGGTAGCCTTTGAGCGCATTATGTTTTTACATGTTGTGAAGGTGTATGAGGTGTGTTATGGTGGCAGGCAGCCTTTGAGCGCATTATGTTTTACATGTTGTGAAGGTGTGTGAGGTGTGTTATGGTGGCAGGCAGCCTTTGAGTGCATTATGTTTTTACATGTTGTGAAGATGTGTGAGGTGTTATGGTTGCAGGCAGCCTTCGAGTGCATGTACACACTGCTGGACTCGTGCTTGGACCGGCTGGACATCTTTGACTTCCTGCAGCATGTGGAGGACGGCCTGAAGGATCACTACGACATCAAGATGCTGACCTACCTCATGCTGGTCAGACTCTCAAACCTCTGCCCCAACGCCGTCTTACAACGTACGGTTTCTTTGTGTGTGTGAGTGTGTGCGTTTGTGTGTGTGTGTGTGTGTGTGTGCGGTGTGTGGTGTGTGTGGTAGCATCAAGAGGAAGACCTGTTTCGTGCTTGTCTTAATATCAGGCCTGCTTTTCTGGCTAGCTGCCAACCTGCTCAAATTTTTGTAGGAATTACTGTATTCTGAAAATTACTATTGAAATCCCAAATTTAATGACAAAACCAAACATTACAAAAGTTGTTGATAAAAATGTAGAATTGGGTGAAAGGAGGGAGGATTTGATAATATTGCTCAGAGTTTCCAAAAACTTAACTTTCTTTTGTTGATTTTATGGGTATAATTTAAGCCTGACAGAAAATCACAAAGGCCATCTGTTTTTATGATGGATAATATTTCTTTTTTGAAGAGAGAGAGAGAGAAGAAGGGGAAAAGAAGAGGGAGGAGGAAGTGAGTAACAAGGTTAGGTAGGACTGATGCTAACCAAATATGAGGACGTGCCAAAGTCTTGAACACGAGAAGATGACCACTACATCTAGGCAAGCCACCTGGGTTTGGATGCACAATGATGCATATTCAAGGACAGCGGGAACAGCCAACTGTTCAAAAGGGACAAAAATTGCCAAGCAGGATGTTCAGGAATAACTTATGAGAATAACCAGTGTGGGGCTTTCCCTCTGTCCCTCACCAACCTGAAAGAGAGGTGAAAAATAAAATATAAAGACAGTGGCCATTCCCATCCGCATTTGCAAAAGGAATTTGAACACAATAAAAAGTAGTTTGCTCAGTTAAATTCATTGAAGGAGAGCAGACTGACTTGACAGGTCATTCAGATTGGTCCCTGTTTTTATTAGGAAGAAAAGTAGCAGAGTACACCAGTCACACCACATGTTTTTTGATCGCTCATGAAACGTCCGTACCACACACGCACACACCACGCATACAGTGTAGGCTAGAGGGAAGTAGGCCACACATTCTTTGTTGTTCATCCACACTCAGTCACTGACACACTCTTATATCACATAGATGTGATTGATCATTGTCAGTATGATACAGCTTTGACTTGACATTACTTTAACAAACAGTGTGTCCGATTGTACAGAAATGACTCGGCCATGGATACTGTTGAACGCTCTAGTATGTGAACATTTATGCATGCATGAAACAAAGTCAAACTGGAATAAATGTTTTGGCTAGCTGGGTGTTGTGCATACTAAAAACCACTCTGGGAATAAGGCAGAACAAGAAAGAATAGCTGTTTCAATTTTTGATGCTATTTGAGAATACCTTATTTGATTTTTCATGCCTTTCGGTCCTGAAAATGATCTTGTGAAATGTGCAATCACATCGCCAGTAGCTTTGGGCCAGTGAAGAGTAAAAATTTGAAGGGAAATGTTCATTTCCGTTCATTTTGTTTGCTTGATAAAACTAAAAACCACTGGAACCTGTGATGCTGACTATGCTCCACTAGCTAGGTTGGTGCTGTGTGTATGCCACAGCCTAATGTATGGGAAGGTGGGTTTCCTTTGTGAAGTGTGAGCAACCAAAGGTCAAAGTGCTTTCAGACCAAAGACAGATTTTCTTCTTTTCTATTAGCTTCCACATTTCAGGGATGAAAACTCCTCCGCCGTCTCTCCGCCGTTTTTTTCGCATCTCCGCCGAAAAAACAAATCTCCGCCGAAAAAATATTCAAAGAGTGAAACTCTGAAACGATTTCTCATCATGGCGTCGATTCACAGTGAGAGGTTGCCGCCAGTGAGTGGGAAAAAAAAAAAAAAAGCATGTGAACCACTAGAAGACCGAGTGGCTGCGGAAGGAGGTGTGACCCGCAGAGTCGGGATGTAATAAGAAAACATGACAAAGACGGAGTTTGAAGCGTTTTGTGAACCTTGCCAAAACGTGTCTACTTTGGTAGTCGTGGCTTTGTGGCAATCAGAGATCACAAGGAGCGACCCAGTCATCAACAGAAAATTACAACATTACAGCATGTTTTCAGATCATTGGGTATGCAACAATCTACGTTTCATTTCCAATGATAGTTTGACTCCTACTCTGATTTTTCTACAAGTTCCATTTCCATGATGGTTTGATTCAAACTCTGATTTACTTAATAGGAAAAATGAGTACTTTGAAGTCCCTTTTTACAACAACAACAAAAAAAATGATAAACACTCAAGCTTTCGAGTTTTAGACCCTTCATCAGGAAACAGTAAACACAAGGGGAAAACAGGATAACAAAACAACGGAGGAAAAAAAAATAGAAAAAGTTTCGAACCCACTTCGACTAGCAGTCTTCAAGGCAAGGGAAAAACGTCAAAGTGATGAAAAAGAACATAAAACAAAACAATGACATCAAAACAAATTGATGTCACAACAGTATTGTGTAACACTTTTCCTCTGGTAGCACAGCATAATGCAAACATTTGCTACATGTGTTAGGTCTGTTAGGTTTCTGCTAACAGCCCCCCTATGAAATCCTTTTCCACCACCAGCCCCCCCCCCCCCCCCCCCACACACACACACACACACACACACACACACACATCCATATACTTCCCCTCTCCTCCTCCTCCCCCCAACACCCACCCACCCACCCCCAACCCCACCCCACAACACATACCCCCACACACTTGCCCCCCCCCCCCCCCCCCTCCCCCTTCCCCCCCCCCCCCCCCACACACACACACACACACACACACACACACACACACACACACACACACACACAAAACTGGTCAAAAAAAAAAAGGGGGGGGGGGATATGATTAGTTGTATGGGGGAGGGGGTGGGGGGGTTGGGGGGGGGGGGGGGGGGGGGGTACTGTGTGGGGTACTGTTGTGACATCAATTTGTTTTGATGTCATTTGTTCTTTTATGTTCTTTTTTTTCCCTTTGTGTTTACTGTTAAGTGTTTCCCGATGAAGGGTCTTAGACCCGAAAGCTTGTGTGTGTGTGTGTGTGTTTTTAAAGACTTGAAAGTAATCATTTTTCATATTGTGTTTATTGCAGTCCAGCAGTTGTTTTTATACATCTGTTTACTTAGTTTGATTCCCACTCAGATTTACTTGTCTACAGGCCTTATTCTTTATGTCCTGAAAGCACTGTTTGTCAAATTTTCTACAGCTACAGTTCTGAGATTCATCATACTAAATGTTTGCTTTGTCTCAATTGACATAGTTTCTTTCCATGTCAGTCTCAGTCTCCATGGCGTTGAAAGTTGTTTTATGGAATGAGTTGTTTAGAAGCAAGAAAGTGATTTCTAAAGATTTTTATGCCTTATTTAGTACAAAATATGCTTCAGCTTCAGGGGGCGGCGCCCCCTGACCCCCGCCATATTGTTGACTGGTGGAGCCACTGAGAGCCACCTGCACTACCAAGGTCAAGGCTCACTCTGTTAAACAGGAGTTTGAGAAACAGGACGAACTGAAGCGTTCAGCATTACGGGCAGTTTACGCTCTTCTCAGTGTGCCTGATGCAGGTAAGCCCAGCGTACAGCATTCCGTTCTCAGCTCTGTCTGACACTGTCCTTGTGTCCAACACAGGTAAGCTCAACGTACAGCACTCCTATTCTCTCTTCTGTCACGGTTACCTCAGTGTGCCAGACACAGGTAAGCTGAATATCAGACAAGGATTTTCTGAGTGTAGTCAGAATTCCTACCAAAAGTTGGTCTCTGGGGGTTATGTTTGTGACAGGCATAAGTAGGTGACCTCAGGACCCAGCCCAATTTTCAGACTTTCCCCACAAATTTCTGTTCCTGTCTTTGTGACATGCAGGATTTCATGCGCTGTCCGTCACAGGACAAATGGAGAGATTAGGAGAGGTAGGAGGGGGGTTACAATGGGGGACTGGTAAGGGGTGGGATATTTGGGGTGTCAAGGTGGAGGAAGATGCCAGGACAGGTTCTCAGTGTTCTGAGACATGGGGCAAAGGAAGGGTGTCAGCAAGCACAGGGTCAGTAAGGGGACCCTTCAGCCAGACCACAACATTCAGCTCCACACTCCCAGCAGGGGTTGGAGCTTTCAGCACAGACTGGCATGGCATGGTAAGGGCTACATGGGGGCTTACAACATGTGTGTGTGTTTGTGAGAGAGAGACAGCGAAGTATATCATTTGGCTGTGAAAAGTACAATCCCGGATATTTCCTTAGATTTCCTGATTACGGTGTAAAGAAAATAAGTGCAGTTCAATTGGAAATTAAAAACAAGTGCCTGGACATTATCATACAAAAAAAAATTAGGTATGCTTGTATACAAGGGCAGGTTTCTGAGGTCTGCATAACTAATATATGTGTGTGTGTAGTTTGAATAATAATTCGTTCTGGAGAGGTTGGTTTGGCGGCGAAAAAAGAAAGTCTGGTGACTTGTAGGGAGGATCAAGAAAGTTTGCCTTTCATCTGCACAATTATGCAGGAATCCTGCTCACTGTAAGGAATGTCTGGTTGTTGGTGGATTCCTTTCAGACAAGTTGGACTGTTCTGGAATGGTAGCTCCTCACAGGTGTTGACAGGTGAACAGCTGAGAGTGTAGTGATCTTGCTGTCTGGGAGGCAGGTGGCTGCAGATCAGTGACGGACAGTGGTTGTCTCTCATTTTTACCCAAGTGAACCACTGTGATTTTGTTCTTTTTTTTTTTTTTTTTTTATTGTCCTATTCCACAGACAACCCCAGAAAGGCTGAACAAGTTTTGTTTCTCTGTCTTCCTGTAAATGAGTCGTTTTATTTTTATTTAATGGTCGGGTAAACTGTGACCATGATGGTGGTGTTGCTGTCTGACAGACAAGAGCCCCCAGATGAACGACTTCCTGCAGCAGGTGAAGGCCACACAGGAGCTGAGCGCCATGTTCGACAGCATCCAGAAGGACGCCCTCACCACCACCCACCGAGGTCATTTCCATGGACACCAGTTGAAAGGCTGGCCAGATCCTTCTGCTCTCGGTGGCTTAACCCTACTTTAACCTCTCACCCTCCAGTCCCCTCCTCCTTCCCTCGTTCTCTGTTTATTGGTTTGTTTATTCATTTGTACTGGTAGTGACACATCCTTGAGCCTCTTTCATGGAGTGACGCAGTTTGCACGGTGAATCTTTTGGGGGGGGGGGGAGATTGTGGCAGGAGTAAAGGGGTTTTGGGGGCAGGGTTTATGCAAAGATGGCTGACAGTCGACAGTTGTGCCCTCGACTACCTAAAACTTGCAGCTCTTTTGAACTCCTGAAGCACCTCTCTGCTGTGAAAACAGTCCAGAGACCAAAAAAAAAAAAAAAAAAAGATAATCCTCAGGTAGTGCGGACTGAACTGAGAAGAAAATGAATGCCCTTTACCAATCCTGCGCTCCACCTGGCCACTGAGGGAAGGAAACGTTCACGCCATGCCACCCCTTTAGATCCCCCTCCACCCCATGGTAGAGCGTCATGTACAAGGTAAAAAAGTCCTATAGCCCATTGCTGTTAGGGGAGTGAACTGTGGGAGGGTCATGTACAAGGCAAAGTCCTATAGCTCATTGCTGTAAGGAGAGTTAACTGTGCGAGGGTCAGCTGTAAAGCAAAGTTGTGTAGCCCATTGCTGTTAGGGGAGTGAAGTGAGGGAGGGTCATGTAAAAGGTAAAGTCCTGTAGCCCATTGCTGTTAGGGGAGTGAAGTGAGGGAGGGTCATGTACAAGGTAAAGTGCTGTAGCCCATTGCTGGCAGGGGAGTGAACTGAGGGAGGGTCATGTACAAGGTGAAGTGCTGTAGCCCATTGCTGGCAGGGGAGTGAACTGAGGCGAGGGTCATGTACAAGGTAAAGTCCTGTAGCCCATTGCTGGCAGGGGAGTGAACTGTGGGAGAGTCATGTAAAAGGTAAAAGTCCTATAGCCCTTTGCTGTCCAGAGGTTATTGTGTGTCAGGGGCACAGCTTGATACAAGATGGCGTCCAGATTTCCCATTCCTCCGACTTTGAACTTTTTCTGAACAGAATTCAAACCCATTTACCCGCTGGGTGGACAGAGAGGGCTTTCAAACTGAAAATACCCAACCTGAGAAGTAGTGTGACCTCATGACCATTACCTGTGCTGACTGATGCTTTAACCGTCTGACTCTGGGCCCCTGGACGTGGCCATGTAGAATTGATGTCAGTGGATCAGCTAGCTAGCTGAAGAGGGTTGGGACACTCCACAAGAACTAGCGCTGTGTGGTCCGCTGTGCCACAGTGGTTAACGCCGGAACCTTCCAGATAACTATCGGGGCTCTGGTGGGTATGAAAACAGCTACATATGAGATGCATACTCAGATGGTCAAAGAGGCTAATGCGAGAATAAGGGTCCTCACACTACTTGTGTAGTAAGCATACACTATTAATAAAAGTACAGGCAGACAAACTTAACACAGTGAGAAAGAAATAACTGTAATATAGATAGGAATTTAGTACCAGTTTATGTGGACTTTGTTTTGAAAATGTAGTGATACGTTCCATTCAAGTGTAGAGAGAGAGAATTCACATGAATGATTCTGCACCAAGGTCATTGTGGGCAAGAGGGAGCTTTACTGTTGCAGATGTTAGTAAGGCACTGCATATTTTTACTGCATGGAAGATGCTCAAGTGTGTTCGACTTATTTCCTTCCCACTCTGCCCTGTTTTTGTTTGATGATTATTTTAGTTATGGGGTGGAGGAGGAAGTGAAAATGCGATGATCTATGCCGTGACTATGTGTATGCGTGTTTATGTGTATTATTGGAACAAATGTGACTGACCTACTATGAGTGTGGCTGTGCACAAGGATGACATATGTGTTTGTTCAGGGGGTAGAGTGGACGTTTACTTTTTGTTGTTTGATTGCGACTGGTTAATGTGCCCCCAGCCTCTTTCCCCTCCTCTACACCGTCATTTCCTTCTCCTCCACCTGAACCTCCCGACTTCCAGAGAGGCCAGATAGGGGACAGTGCTTCTGAAAGTGTCTGTGGCGCGAGATAGTTCCCGATATTGGGGACGGGTGATCTGTGGGTGTGTGCGACACTCCAGTGTGGCCATTCCAAGCTGTGTCTGATCAGAGCTGGCCTGTAGGAGTCGCCTGTGATTTGGTCAACTCTTTCTCTTGAGAGCGTTGTAATTGTTCATTTTCATGTCATGATTTGGTAGTTTCCAGGACACTTCCAGTGTGGCATTCCAAGCTGTGGTCTGATCAGAGCTGGCCTGTAGGAGTCGCCTGTGATTTGGTCAACTCTTTCTCTTTGAGAGCGTTGTAATTGTTCATTTTCATGTCATGATTTGGTAGTTTCCAGGGGTTTTTTTTTTTTTTTCACCGAGAAGGGAAATGGGTGAAATGCAGTCTTTATGGGCATTGAGTGGATTTGCTGGTATTTTGGCTACCAAACCTCGGTAATAGGGGAAACTAGAATGGTGGGTGTGAAAAGTCGAGCCGGTGGTTCTCAGTTGTGGCTGGTCCCCCCGCAGTCACTGTCAGCCAGCTGAAGCAACTGAGGGACATGGCTGTGGGCAGAGAGGGAGAAGAAAAGAAAGGGGCGGAAGGTGTGTGACCATGGCATTGATGATGACATGACACTGGTGGGTTGGCACCCCTATGGGGCAGAACATGGAGCCCACTTCTGTGCACAGTTTTCAGGTGAAGTTCTCCTTGAGTGTCGGAAGGGGTTGACTGGCTGCTGGGGGGGTCTTAAAAAGCACTTTTAAAAACGGGGCAGTCGTGAAGGTCCTAATGCCGGAGGAGAGCCGAGAACAATGGGGGAGGGGGAGGGGGGGGATTGGGGGGGGCTTGAGGATAGGAAGTGAAGTGTGGGGTGACTTGCCATGATTCCCCGTCCTGTTTTCATTTTGGAATTAGGGGACTTGCTTTTCTTCATGGATGATGTCGAGGGAAAAAGATCATGGGAAAGACATGTTCCCAGACACTGTCGTCGTTTGGTCTTGTTTTGCCAGTGTTGTTGCATTCAGAACAGTCCGTGTGTATGAGGGATGAGAGCGTGCAGCCGTGTTTGGCGGCATGAAGGAACACGCTCATGTTGCCCCATTTATCTTCTATCCTTTTGCCCAGTGTTGGATCCGACAGTGTGAGAAACAATGTGACCTGGTTCTCTTCTGCAAACTACCAGATTAGTCATATGCATATGAGTTACAAGGATGGAAGGACTGAATTGTTGTGGATTGTTGTGCTAATGTCGTGCGTGTCTTAGGGGGACTGGACTGAAAAGTTCCAGAATGTGGGTGTTCCCTCCCTGTCGAGCGGAGCTGAGGTGCGGGGTTAGACGGTTAGATCATGCTAGCACCACGTAGGGACGTATTTCGCCTTATCTCCCGGTTATGTACTGTACCACCCATGTGACAAGCGCTTTTTCCCAACCTTGTCACAAGCACTTCATAACGATTACTTTCTCCAGCCTGAGCGACCTTAGGTCATTGTTTAACTCTCTTGACTGTTCTCGTTTAGCTCCCCCTTTGAGAGCAATCATATCAGTAAACTCTTACAATGGGTTGCCCCCTCCCCCCTCTCCTGCTTCCCGTGTGGCTGGTTGGTACGTGCACGTCGAATGGTTTCATGTGTATGGAAGAGAAGTGTCCAGGGTTCGCTGCTTTTATGAGCATGCCAGGAAAAAGTTGAAAAAAGTCCTTCCCTGATGATTGGCTATTGACATGATAATGCGGACAACGGAGTAAGTACGGGCGTTGGTGGGGAGTCCTCCCCGGGCGCGGCCTGGGCCCCCTCGCCTGGTCCACTGGCGTGGACCTTACTGTTGGCCCTCCTTCTCATCTACCCCATGGCTCCTGTTGGTGATATTAGCAGCTCATGGTGTTTCTGCCTCTTTAACATGATTCTCCAAGAAAACAAGCAACTATCTTGACAGTCCACTGACCTGGGCTTTCTCGTGTGCTGTGCGGCCTATTGTATAGATGAAATTTCCTTGATTTGGTCTCTAGATCCTCTCGGTCGCTAACGATGGGATTCTTCTTTCATCTATTCCCCATCTGGTACAACACAAACATACTCCGGTACAGTCTCCTCTGCAGAGTGCCTTTGTTTTTTTTTAGTTTTTGTTTGTGGTTTTGCGTTCTTCCCTCTCTCTTTCCAGCCCAAACTTCATGAGTATTCAAGGTTTTGCAAAACCCTACACCTCCTCCCCCCTCCTATGAAAGCTTACCCCGACAAGACCCCTGACAAATGATGAGGAAGAAAATGGGGAGTCCGCAGTCATTGACAAGTTTTTCTTTTTCCTCTGTCCACGCCGGGTTTTACGCTTCGTGTAAGACTCTGGCAGTCCTGGCTCCCCCCCACCGCATTGTTACTAACGCTCCATTGGTACTTGAAGCTCCAGTCACATGCAAATTAATGTTGGCCGGCCCACCATTCTCTCCGCTACAGCAGTTTTGCCCCAACACGGTAACATCCCTTCGCGTGTGGCTCCTTGATTTTCTCCCTGAGCATAGGCAAGGAAGCCAGCCGTCTGGGGGTTTTGGTACACAGGACCAGGCCAGGCGTTATCGGCATCCCTCTTCTCCCCAGTTCTTTAGTGATCCCTTCCTCTTAGTGATTGTTGCCGCTGTCTGATGATTCCTGGTTACCCATTAATTGGACCCCAGGCTCGTGTGATGGGAAAGGGGTTACACGAAAACGTGGACCACAAAACGTTGTACAGTTTTAAGCGCGGCTATTCTGGGGTAGTCTTCAACAACTATCAATTCCCTAATCACTTCTTACTATGGATAGTTTGTTTCGAAAGTTTTTGTTGTGTTGTGGGCACTTCGCCCAGCTTCTCCATTTTCCCCTCCTTCCTGTGCTCATATGGTGCAGCAGTATTTTCCCTTTTTATGGTATAGGAAATCTACATCACAACAGGAACACTTGATATTGATTATTTGCTCTTTGAATTGGTGTTCTTCTATGAACCCCCCCGTCCGCGACAATAGATGTCCCCCATCGGTTAGTTACGGTCAAGCTTGAAGATTTATACATTTCAACATACCAACCTCACGAAAGCGGCGTCGGCGGAGGTATAATCCCGGATCCATATCTAGCATACGTGTACGGGGGGGGCCGTGGGCGCGGGGGGGTGGGGGGGCGGCTTTGGACTGCCTTCCCCGGTGGACTCGCGTTGGGTCGTGGGAATGCGTGCGTTTCTGGTTGTCTTCTCCGTTGTGGGCCGGCTGCCTCTTGTGGTTTACGGCGGGTTCCGCGCGGGTCACCCCGGGTTTCTCTCCTCGCCCGTCCTTCTGCCCCGGCCTGGTGTTTCGGTTTTGCTGCGCGGCCCGTGGTGGGGCCAGGCGCGGCTTTTTCCCCGCGCGGAGCGCGTGGTGGTGAGGAGGCTGCGTAGGTGGTCTCGCGGCTGCTGGGGTGGCTGGGGGCAGGGGCCTCCGCCTATCTGGGTGGTATCGGTTCTTCGTCGGTTATCGGTAAGTCCTTCCTCCGTGGCAGCTGTGCTCCGGTCGGCGATATGATTTCCGGTGGTGCCCGTGCGTCCTGAAGGTGTCCGCCCCGGCCCGCGCTGCCGGGGAGGTGGTTGGGGTGCCGGTCGAGCTCGGTATGCTCCCCCCTCTGCTGGCGGGTGGTGTTGGGGGCGGCCCCCGGGTGTGCGGGGCCTCCCCCCCCCCCGTCCGTTTGCTTCATGTTGGGCCGTGCGGTGGTTGGGGGTCCTCTGGGTTGCTTCGCCGGGTCCCGGTTCTGGGCTGGTTGGCCGCCCGCGGTGGTCTCGCTGCTTTGCGGTGAGTAAGTGGGGGGCGGGCGCGGGCCTGGGTTTCGTTGTGGTGGTCTGGTCACCGCTCTCCGATCCCCTGGGCGGGGGTGGCTGTGGGTGGGGTTGGTGGGTGGGGGGGGGGGGGTGTGTAAGTGCCGGTGGGTGGTTACAGTTTGAAGAACGGGGGGGTTGGGGTTCTCGGTCCCGTCATTCTCTTTCTTGTGCCGGATGTTGGGAGCTCGTCACATGATAGGGAGGTCAACCGTTTTGAAGATGTCCCATTCTGGTCTAGGTACATAAGACTAGAGAGGCGTTCCGTGGGCGCGGTGGGGTCGAGGCTGGGGTGGGTGGTTCGATTGCGGTGGGCCCCCCGTCGTTCGGCCGTGGTGTCCTGCTTAGTTTCTCGTTGGTTGCGTGGTCCTGTTGTGGCTTGGCGATGGTTTCGGGCTAGCTGGCTTGGGGGGTCCAGTGCGCTGGCGGACTTGGGGGGCCGGCTGCGTAGTCTTGGGTCCCTCCTCGCGCCCCCCTCGCTCCCTCGCCCCCCTTCACTCTTCGCTGCGCCGGCGGGTGGGGGCGGCGTGGTTCGGTTCGAATGTTGTGCTGTTGAAGATCTGTGACTTGCTGTATCGATGATGATGATGCAGTGGATCCCCCAGTGGAGGTTGGGATTGATGAGCCGTGAGTGCCGGAGTTGAACGCGTGTTCTGCTGCCCATGTGCCCTGTTTGCGCGCACCGACCAGTGATAGCGCTTCTTAAGGGGTTTCCTGCAGTCCCTCCCTGTATTGAAGGAGCTCCTGGAGCTTGTTTCCACAATAAAAGCTTGACTTTTTTTTTCTTTTCTCTTTGTATACGATGTTGATTTTTTTTGTCCTTTCATTTCTGTTTGATGCCGTCTGTTCGCCTTGGGTGTGAAGGTCATCATGTGGTATTGAGAATTGGCTCGAAAGCAGGTCCGTCGTGTGGTGTGCTGTGTGTGTGTGGTCCACAGCTTATACTCTCAGACAGTGGGGATACCGAGAATCTCCTTTCTGAGAGGATGCCGTGACCATTACAGAACCTCAGACAGGACGGAGGGGAAAACCGTACCAACAGGAGTGGGGAGGAAAAGAAAAGAAGTTAGTTATCCTACTGGACCAGCGGAAACCTCCAGGGATCAATTCCTTCATACCCCCACGTTGTTTATTCTACAGACGTCTATGACTCCCCCCTGAACCCCCCCCCCCAGTGGGAATATTTTTCAGAAGGTGCAACTTTTGTAACCTGCCAAAGTTCTCAATTGACATGTAAATTTTTTTTCAGGAAGGTGGTTATTCGTCCCTCGTTCTAATGGACTTTATGGCCTATTTTCAGCCCCATGGTTCTTTCTAATGGAATGGCATATTTTTCAGATATATGGTTTTATAATGCTTCGAATGGCCCACTTCAGATGATGTGAGTGGGTCTTTTAATGGATTAGGCATCTGCTCTCCTATAGTTCTTTTTCAGCCGATGGAGGTTTTCTAAGGAATAGCATATTTTCCCAGAGTGGATTGGTTTCTCTATGGATAATGGCATATTTAGTAGAGTCGCGTCGTCGCCTTTATAACTCGTGTCAGGGGCCGTGGCATATTGTAAGATGGTGGTGGTGGTTCTTTCTCTAAAAGTTCCCTGCAAATGCGTCGTTTAAGAAGTAGTTGTCGAAAGTCTCCATGGAATCGGCCCATACCTTAGAAACGGTGGTTTGTCACCTGCCCCCATCCGAACGTTCAGGAAAAATGGCGAATGTTTGAAGTCCTCATGGAATGGCGCACCTTAAGAAGGTGCGTGTTGTAGTAGGAAGTCTCGGCAATGGCGACAACCTAAGACCGTGGGCGGGGTCGCGTGGTGGTCTTTCTGTTTAAATGTCTCCATGGAATGGCGCAACCTTCAGAAGGTGGCCGATGCTTGGCGAAATATCCAGGAACTGGCTCTCTATTTGCAGGATTGATGGTCATTTCCTTCTAAAAGTCTTCATGAAAACTAATGCACTTTCAGAAGGTGGTTGTCTTTTTTTTCTGACGTCCTCACATGGAATCTTCCCAGAAGGTTGTTGGTCATCTTTCTGAAATCTCCATGTGGCATATTTTCAGATGATGGTCGTTGTCTTTTCTTTCTAAAGTCCCCAAGTGAAGTCCCCAAGGAACTGAATATTTTAAGGACGTTGGTGTCTTTCTAACTTTGTCCTTGATAGGAAACACCTTTCAGAAGATGGTCGTTGTCTTCATGACGGGTGTGTTTGGGTGTGCTGGTTTCTGATATGGAGTCTCCATGGAAATATCTTTCCAAGGTAGTCGGTCATTTTTATGCAGGGTGCTGGATGGCTTCTCTGTCTGAAGTCCTCCATGGAATATCTTCCAAGTGGGGGCCAGAGGTCGTTCTAAATAAACGGAACCCATCTTCAGGTATGTAAGAATTTCCACTAACACGAAAATACCTTCAGGTATTTAATTTCCAAAAAAAAAACCTATGAAAAATTCTTTACCACTAAAAATTCAAAGTGTCTTGTATGGGACACCACAGAGGAAAAACCCAACAAAATTCAACAGATGTTTATAGAAACGGAATTCAACTCTATGCCAAATTCAGACAACACTAGGTTACAAAGAACGTCTGCTGGAGCATTCAAGGACTAAAACCACCACCCCCCAACCCCATACCCCCCCAACCCAAAAAAAAAATAAAAAAAGAAAAAAAACTTGGCGGACCACCCAAACCGCTTCCCCGTGGCGGTCATCTTACACTCTGCAAACCCCCCTTTCGATGTTTATTCCCCCCTTCAACCCACAATCAACCTGAGTACAACCATAGTGGGACCCCCTTCCTACCACTTCAGTGGTCCCTGACCCTCTCCCATCGCAGCCACTCGAACATTGGGGCGCCTTGGCCCCTCCGAACTACCCCCCCTCCCTACATCCACACACACCCCTCCTGTACCTCGTCCTTACAGGTTTGGTGACGTCTTAAGTACGTCCCTCTCCCCTCGCACCACCCACACGCCCAGGCAAAAACGACCACACTACGGCCGGTGGAATAAGAGCGCCACGGTTGCGCGCCTCTGCCCAGTGAACACCAGTCCGACCCCCCCACCTCTCTCCCCCTATCTCCCTGCCCCCCCACAATTGGTCTCAACTGGCACCTGCGACTTCGCGTTGGTGTGAGAGTTCGGTCACTCTCTCGTTCGGCGTTACCGATTAGGTTCCCCCCGACCCCTCCCGCTCTTTTCCCTGTGCTGTGACCTGCCCATACGCTGTGATCGGAAAACATGCCTCTTTTCCCTCACAGTCTAGGGCTGGACGCGTGTTACCTAACATTATGTCTCTCTCTCTCTCTTCTTCTCACGTCTGCTGACACCACCAACACCCCCACATTCTCCCATACCACCACACCGCGGACCCGACACAGAATACAGTAAACCCATCGATCCCCCATTGTTCCTATTGCTCGACCTGGGCTTCATCATTCTGCGGATGTCAAGCCGGTTGTTAAATCAACCAATGACTGTCCTGGTAACACGTTGTTACATCCCACCCCAGCTCATAGGTGGGCCCCTTGCCCAGGACGCCAAGGCCGTTTTATTTTACCAGTTTGGGGCCACGACTCTGGGCTTTTATGTGCCCCCTGGCGCCGACAATCTTTAACCTCCCGTGGCCCTTCCCCTATATTACCTGGTTTTTTTCGTCTCTGTCATCAGGACGCGTGCGGAATCCAGACCCCAACAGCATCCCCCGTCCCCGCCCCCCCCGTGTGTTAGTATCCTCCTTCGTTTCCCCAGTTTCCCTCCCCCAACCCCTCCGCTCTCTCCCCCCTCCCTCCCTCGACCCATTGCTTTAGTGCCCTGACTTTTATTTCTTCGCGGACTTTTCCAGCCCTCTCGTGTCCACCGCGACGCTCCGCCATCTCTCCTGTCCTCTTTTATTTCGGCACTTTTGCCCACCCGCCGGCGCCTAGACAATTTTGCCTTTCACTGGTAAATCGCCCGCCTGCTGAGACCGACACCACCTTTCGTTGTTTTTTTATAACCCCCACCACGCTCCGATCGCTTCCACCAGGATATCCCTGTTGCCTCTCTTTGGCTACTCCTCCCCCCCCCTCGCGATTCACATGATTCCCCCCTCTCTCATGTATGTCGTTCGCCCATTGTCCGCCCATCCTATCCCAGGTCTCTTATTTGTCCTTCCTTTCCGTATTTCAACTTGTCCACTCACCTGCTTACCACTCGCCCCGGCACCCTTTATCGCCTCGTCCGTAGTGATTATAACCCTGATATGACGACGGTTCACGCCTCCCCAACGCTGGCGTTACACCTACCGCCTCAATGTCAGGAGATCCCTCCTAATTACACGCAATCCAAGCCCTTCCCCACTACCCAATCCGAGCTATCCGTTTATCGATGATACCCAATAATGCTCTGACCCATTCCATAACTATATTTCCTCTTTGGTTCAATACGATTACCTTAATTAATGACGCTTACTTTCTTAGGGCTGCACTCCTCACCTGGCATCCGCTTTTCCCCCCTACCTGTGCTAGATCGTCTGTATTTTCAATGACCACCAGGCTTGCACGAGCACCCTGGGCTTGTTAGTTGTACCCTCTCCACCTTAGTAACTCGCGCTACAAGGTCACTGGTTGTGAATTTCCCGACCCCACTCCTACCGCCCTTCTTCTCCTCGTCCCCCCCCACTTAAGCCTCGAGTCTCCCCCATTTTTATCGCATCTCTGCACACCCCTGACCTCGCGTCCAGACCTTTGATTTACTCATTGTAATGTTCAGCTGGTTGCGTTGTTTTCTTTCACTAGGCCCGGTCCTGTGACGTAACAAATTCTGCCAGGTAGTGGTTGCATCGAGCTGACACAACTTACACCTCACCAACTCACCTCCCTTTACCACAACCCGAGGAACTAACCCCAGTTTGTTCCTATTTATTATAATTTGTGCGACCCGCCGCGACTTCACGCACCCCACTTTCCCGAACAGTGCCGCCCCCATTTTCTATGCCGCAACAGTCCCCCTCACTTTTTTTCTGCCGCGAGCGCCATGCGCTTACACAACCTCGATGTCTCTTGCTGCAACTTTCCCTCCTGTCTATTTTTTTTTCGTGTTCCATGTGCACACGCCAACCCCCCAGCGGCCCTCCTTTTCTTATCCCACGTGCCTCTTTTGTTTTTCGACCTCACGCCCCAGCCACTGTTTTCCCTCCAATTCCACTTCGCCCCCCCTTGCTCCACCCACACCACCTCACGGTTCAAACACAGGTCACGAGGTCACTTCTGGGTCTCCCGTGGCGCCATTAATTTTCTCTTTTAATAAGTTTCATCCAGCACACCCACGGCCGGTCCAGTTTCCTAAGAAAATCGACCCAAGTGCATCTCCCCCCGGGCCAGTGCCAAACGTGCCCCCCCCCCCTCCCCCCCCCCCCCCCCACGTGATGTCCACACGCGTCTTGAACGGGCCTCATTCTGAGGTCAACCAACATGGGGTCGACCCTAGCTTGTTCGTACCCCATCTACCCGCTTTTGTGCAGATATAGTGCAGCAGCCTGTCTCCGGCTTGACACACGGGGCCGCAGCTGAACATGCTACCTTGCCCATTCCGCCCACTGCACTGTCCGGTATATGACCCCTTTTTCCCTTGGTCCATGGAAAGCGAGTCGCGATTTTGTGAACCCAAGCACCTGACCCTGGGTAGTCCGCGTATGCCGCCTTCTATCCACGACAATACTAAACTAAAAAAAGAACCAAATACACCCTGACTACCATCTCACGCGAGCCGACTGACCCTTAGCAGCTCACCCGCCACCTCCCCGGACCAACCCCCAACCCACACCACACCCCTCGAGAGCCCCCCGTCGCCGTACCGCCGAGCTTCCCGACCACGAGCCTCTCCCCGACCTCTTCGCGCAACCGCCGCCCCCACTATCGAGCCCCCGTTCCGCACCTGAACCTCCACCCTCCCCGCGTTCCTGCCGGTACCAATGCACCACCCGCACACACCCCGCCACACCACTTCACAACAGGTTGTACACTGCACACCCAACCCACTGCCCCCCACCCCCACCACAAACACCCGTACACACGGCCACCGCCCCCACACGTCATGCAGCCGCCCAGTCCCCCGCACGAACACACCCCACCCCTCTTACCCACTCCCAATAGCCACCGTCTGTCCCTGCATGTACACACGGGTGTGTCCCCTTCCTTTCCCCTTTCCCCTGACCCGCTGTGCCTTCGGCGCTGTTCCCCTGATCCAGGTCATGCTTCCGTCCTTGCCCCCCCCTGCCGCGTCGTACCCCCCCCCAACTAGAGTTTCGGGTATGTATCCCTCCAGTAAGGACGCCCGTTCATCTGCATTTCCCCCCCGCCATCTCGTACCATACCGACCACTCGCCTTCACCCGTGTCTTATCCCCTTCACACCCCTGAGGCCGCGCCATAACCGGTGGCCTCGGAGCCCGCTGTGATACTACCCCGCCGTACTTCCCCCCACCTTACCACCCAAGTGCGCACCTTTTTTTACTGTTGTATTTTACTTCCCGACGCACTGATCATTCAACTCGAAGTCAACGCGGAATCTCTTTGCAGCTGGCAGCTATCAGCCCTCGCATTTTTTACCGGCACCTCCACCCCCAATTGATCGTACCTTCTTCTCCTTCCCGGTGTTCTGTAATTAATTTCCTGATGGTTAGTCACTCCCTCGCGCCAAACCACCCCCGGCCCACGGAACGAAACTGCTATTAATTTCGAACACTCATTTACCACCATGTCTACTTCACCACATCTTAGCGCCCCACACGCCTTTTTATTGTTTTACCTCTTCTCCCCCCCGTCTCTTGGTTGCCCGATTCACCCCTCATTCGCAGCCCCCGACGAACTCTTCCTGTAGTTTCTCACCCCCTCATCTTATGGTGATCTTGATTGAAACGCTAGGGCCGCACCGCGACTTTTTTTATGTTGGTTCGCTCTCATTCGCTGTTTTCGTCAGACGGACTTTCTATCCCCCAACCAAAAGCGGATCGCCGCGGTCCTACGGCCAGGCCCCCCCCCGAGAAGGACACTGACGGTTGCACGCTGATGGACGGCACGCGCCACCCACGGTACGAGACCCGCCCACCCCCCCCACCCCCCAGGAGCCCCCCCCCGGCCGGAGGTAGAGGAGGCGGGCCACCCCCCTGGCCTCCGCCCCGGGCACCCGGAGACCACGGCCGACCTATTCTGCCCGAGACCGGACCAGCACACTTTTCACAACGCGCTGGACCCCACCAAGCCCATCGCGACCATCCCCGCGCCAACCCCCTACACCCTTTCGCCTCTCTCGCTCCTGTCCCGCCCCAGTCACCTACACTTTTAACGACAGCCGGCCCCCCCGCACTATTCTTCTTCCTCTCCACCTCTCCCTCTCCGCCTTCTCCCCCTCCCACACACACCCCCAACCACCCCCGTGCTCACCCGCTCGCACCCGCCCCCCGCCCCGCGCCCCCCCGGTTCCGCGCGCCGCCCCATCACCACCCACCCCCCCCACACACCACACTTCCTGCCGCTCCTATGTATGCCGATCTTACTATGACAGCACAAGCCTAGCCCCAGCGTCACCAGGCCCCACTTCCCAGGGAGAGCCCCTTACTCGTGGCATCGGGCGAGGAGCCGAGCGACCCGTCCGGCCGGTGGGGGTGCGCGATGTGTCACATGCTCGGACCTAAACACGTACGAAAGACCCCCCCCGGTAACAACAAAAATTTAAAATAAAAAAAGGCACTTAAGAAAAATGCGACAACAACATAACCAAAACACATCCACACACACCAACACCCACACCACACCACAACCACACACGTCCCGACCTGGACCTTCTTTCCGAAGAAGTGACCTTCACGGCACCCCCCTCCACTCCCCGGTGAACTGCTCTAAGCGTCACGAAGCTCCACCCCACTACGAACGAACCACGCCTCTCACATGCGACTGAGCCCCCCCCCCTCCCCCTGGTGGCTGTGGCAAACCGTGCGCCACAGGCACCGACCGGGGACGGGAGGAGAGAGAGAGAAACAAAACAAAAAAAATACCAATAATACTAAATCAACAACAAATAATACCACTCCCTGCGAACTTGACCTCATGACTCGCTTAGTGTAGTTTGTTCTTTGCCCTGTGAACATGGGACATGATGCGCAGGCTGCACACCCACACAAGTTTACATGCGGCAAAACGCATTCGCGAAGCGATTAGTCGCGTAATGGTATTTCTTAGCCTGCGTAGCAAAGAAAGATGTTCCGATAATCTTTATGTGTCTACAAATTGATTATGCCTCTCTTCACATGACATCAAAATCAAACCAGGTTGCCTTCCAAGCAGACAGATTACAATCAAAGGAATGGGGACTATCTTGGGGGTCCATCCACTGGCGCAACGAAGAAGGTCACGGGCGGAGTTGGTGAAGGCAAAGGCATTTAATTTCAAAAGGGTGTGCCAGCTCCTTTTAAGGGGGAAGGTACTATACGAAAAAAAACGGGAGAAAACTGTGATTTCATCGATGGAAAAATCCGCCCCCCCCCCCCCCCTCCCCCCCCCCCCCACCCCCCACCCCCCAACCAAGCCCCCGAAATGGGACAATCAATTGATGGAAAAGAAATTGTTTCTCTTTGATCTGATTATAACGTTTGTGTGCAAGCATGCTCCCGATTGATATTTCAAATGTAAAAAACACTCCTCATTTTCTTCGTTTATTCACGCAGAAAACATGCTTATCACATT
>JADBJO010004062.1:165290-172790 GCA_016801955.1 Conus betulinus | reverse complement strand
TCTGTCTCTCTCTTTCTGTGTTTCTGTCTGTCTGTTTGTCTCTCTCTGTTTCTGTCTCTTCTGTGTTTCTGTCCGTTTTCTCTCTTTTTTTGTGTTTCTGTCTGTCTGTCTGTCTTCTGTCTGTCTCTTTCCGTGCTTCTGTCTGCTTTTCTGTCTTGTTTTTGTCTGTCTCTCTCACTCTGTTTTTGTCTCTGTCACTTCCTGTCTGTCTTTTTTTTTTCAGTCTGTCTGTCTTACGCTCTGTCTTTTTGTCGCCCCAACCCCATGCCGGTTTTTTAAATCAAACATGCACATATACGCCCCAAGCTGTACACATCAACACGATTTAGATACCACCACCACCCCAGCCCGCTTACCCCGAACCCTCGCAAAAAAGCGATAAAACTTAAACCAAACATGCCTCATATCCTCCGCCCCTCCCCACACACCTCCAACCAACAAAATACAACACACACACACACACACACACACACACACACACACACAATCTATGTCTGTCTGTCTGTCTCTCTCTCTCTCTCTCTCACCTTTGATTTGGAAAAGTTCGGGATCCCCAAGCACCACGCTGAAGAAGACCCTGCCCTCCCCCTCAGCGGGCGACGCCTGCCTCTCCTCCTGCAGCATGACCTCAAAACAACCTGGCCCCGGGTTCCACGTCCTCCCTCACGAACACACCGCCCGGGCACGTTCACCATCCGCGGCCTCCTCCCAGCACCCCGCACCTCCACCTCCACCGTGACGTCAACGCAAAGCCCTCCGACGTCACACACGCCACAACGAATGACGTCATAAGGGGGATGCTTTGGCGGACGTCGACGGTGTCCGCGTAGGTGAGCGAGGCGTTGTGAGCGTTGATGACGAAAGCGAGGTCCGGGATGACGTCTGCATGACGTAGCGCAGAGGGCGGGAGTCTGGGTCGTGGCAGGACGAGGCGAGGAACTGGCCGTCGTTGGCTGCGTCTCCTCTCTGAGAACAGTTGGGGTGGGGAGTGTAGGTGTGGGTGTGTGTGTGTGTGTGTGTGTGTGTGTGTGGGAAGGGGGGGGGGGGGGGGGGGGGGGGGCAGGGGGGGATCCAATGGTCCGCCAGGTGATTGGTAATTGATTGATTCATCCATTCACGTACACTTCCTTCAGTCACCCCACGGTACATCCATTACGCATTTTTACATTGACTCGTGTTTATATTCCTGTTGTACGCAAGCGCGTGCACACACACACACACACACACACACACACACACACACACACACACACACACATCCATACTCACACTCTCAGACATACATATTGGCGCGCGCACACACACACACACACACACACACACACACGCACGCACGCACACACACATACATACACACACACACACGCGCGCGCGCACGCACACACACGAACGAACCCAAACACACACACGTACACGTACGCACAAACACTCCACAAACTGACTCGCTCACACACTCACCTTTCCCTCATCGCAAAGGAGAAAGAACGAAGTCTGCGAGCATATGGGGGGTTCGTTGACGTCACGGATCGTTACCATGACGTCGACAGATGACGTCTTAGCACCATCAGAAGCTGTGAGAGATGCTGTCAGTTGCGTCAAGCCCACGACTTCCATGTCCTCATAGTCCAGGGACATGGAGGGCTTCACCTGGACGGTTCTGTCTATACAGAGTGAACAGATATCATCGTCACTGTCATCATCATCATCATCATCATCATCGTCGGCGTTGTCATCATGATGTTCTGTCCAAAAAGTGTGACATCATCGTCACTGTCATCATCATCATCACTGTCATCATCATGTTCTGTCTACAGAGTGCGACAAGATTATCATCGTCACTGTCATCATCATCTTCGTCATGATCATGATGCTCTGTCTATAGAGTGTCACAATACATCGTCGTCATCGTCGTCGGCGTCATCATCGTGATGTTCTGTCTATAGAGTGTGACAAGATATCACCGTCATTGCCATCATCATCATCATCATCATCGTCATCATCATGATGCTCTGTCTACATAGTGTGACAAGATAACATCGTCATTGTCATCATTATCATCGTCATCATCATCATGTCCTCATAGTCCAGAGATACGAATGCTTTCACTCGGATGTCGCGTCCGAGAACGACGACATGATATCGTCCCCATCATCGTCATCATTGGTCATCATCATTGTCGCCATCGTCGTTATTTTCATCTTTCATACAATCATTACCATTATCATTGGTGTTTCATTTTCGAGGACAACAGACACGCGAGTCCCATCAACTGCATCTAACAGCCCCTCTCACCCCCAAAACACGTATTAAGCACCTTCATATAAACATAGACAGACAGGCAGACCCCCCTACACACACAAACACACACACACACACACACACACACACACACACACACACACACACACACACACACACACACACACACTACACACACACACACACACACAACACACTACACACACACACACACACACACACAACACAACACACACACACACTACACACACACACACACACACACACACACACACACACACACTACACACACACACACACACACACACATACCAATATCACTGAAACAGAAGAAGTTGCCGGCTTCCACGGGCTGCCACACCAGTGACACATACACGTCATCATCGTCAGCATCTGTCACGTTGACCCCCAACACCAGACCCTGGGAATTCTCTTCCACCGCCACCGAGAGAGGGGCGCCCAGGAACTGAGGGGCATGGTTGACATCTGTTGTCAACAGAAATAGGGTAAGGGGATGGTAAAGCGACAGATGACCAGGCAGATGATCGAGATCTGTGTTGTAAACATAATAGGCAAGGGGATGGTAAAGAGATGAATCACAAGGTAGATGGTTCACATCCGCTGGCAAACATAACCGTGTGTGGGGAAGGAGGGGAGTGGGGGGGGGGGAAGGGGGTGTTCAGAGAAAGACCACTCGGAAGATGGTTGACACATGTTGGTAAACTGAACAGGTAAGGTGATGGTAAAAAGGTAGATCACAAGGTGGATGGTCGACCTATGTTGGTAAACATAATAAATCAAGGTGATGGAAGAGAAATAGATCACAAAATAGATTGACGTATGTTGGTAAACATAATAGGTAAAGGGATGTTAAAGAAACAAATCACAAGTAGATAGTTCACATCCGCTGGTAAACATAAGTGGTAAGGTTGAGATCTGTTGGTATTTACAGTGTATGGATACACTGCAGCAACCAAACACCATGGAAAGAAATCTACTTGGACTGGTCAGGAACACACTATATTCCATTGTATTGTTTGGTAATTAACGGTTTGTTTAGCTGGTTTAGTTGTGTATGGTCGGTCATTGTCCGAATATTCATCGATTTGTTTCTTTAAATTTCAACTGCCTATAAAATGTACGTATTAACCTGGGTAATGATCACAGCATGTCTGTAGAGTGTTTTTTTTTTGTGTGTTTATGCTTAGAAATGAGTTCAGAAAACCGCACGCACACGCTTCGTGGTGTATACTACCTGTGATAATGAAATACAAAGTCGAGGGTCCGATCGTTGAAATTCCATCAGTGACGTAAGCGTCCAACGAATATGACGTCACAGGCTCTGACATCAAACTGCGGGTAACAGCCACGGCTCCGTCTGTACATGGGAGGAAAAAGGGGCATCACAAAACGTCATGACGGTTCTGGAAGGAACGAAAGGGTGACATTCCAAAAAAAAAGAGTTTTTGCATCCGAGAGAGAGAGAGAGAGAGAGAGAGAGAGACAGACAGACAGAGTGAGAGAGAGAGAGAGAGAGAGAGAGAGAGAGAGAGAGAGAGACATAGAGACACAGAGACATAGAGAGAGCGGGAGGGACGGACGGAGAGAGAGAGAGAGAGAGAGAGAGAGAGAGAGCATTTTAATTGCACTGACAAACGTCCTTACAATGTCTAAAGACATCCAAACAAAATGGAACACAACGCCTGTTATAAACAATAAAATAGACAAATCATGCAGAGCTATAAGGACACACACACACACACACACACACACACACACACACACACACATACTGAAATGTAGACCTCAGCCGTACAAAAATAAAAAATTCATTTCTCATGGACAAAGACTTTTTTTCAGTTCTAAGCTTAAAAACAATCTGTCAGATACTTTGCAATCATTAATGGGTCAAACTTTGAAGGAAGCGTAAAATCGTGTTAAGGCCATTTCTCTGTATCAATAATGAACGTGGAAATATTGCTTCACGTAAATGTGAATATGCACGATACACATAAATCAAATGAACTTCATTTTCCTCGCTTGCTCCACATTGTGGACAAGCTTGTAATTGTTTGTTATTATCATACCTATATCGATTACAGTTTAATTCATTCATCCCAAGTCTAAATCTTATTACTGCATCTCTATACCGTCGTACGTAAAGGAATGATAAGTAAGCTTCGTAACATAGGCCATCTTTAAAACTTCTATATTCGTTGAATCGTTCGCTTGAAGATGTTTTGTCATGCCATTCTTGTTTAAAACAACCTTGCAGACGTTCTTTCAGGGCTTTTAAAAAGCCAACTTTGCTTCCTGCTTGTTCTATCCACACGTAACCAAGGCCGTACCGAAATAATTGCATCTTAACATCAGTTATCCATGTCTTCATTCCTCTCTCGTCTAGCTGCTTCAGATGAACATGCATAGCTTTAGGGATTCTGCTACTCTCCATTTCTAACAGCTTTAACCAATATTTAACAGTCTTCATGATTGCATTGATAAAAAGAGGATGCCTGCCTAATTCCCCATAGATCATCGAGTTGGGTGTCTTTTGGCTGACTGCTAAAAACTTCTTACATGCATACATATGAACACGCTCTATTTCTTTTGCCTCTTTAATCCCCCATATTCTTGCTGCATACAACAGGGCTGGTTGAATTTGGCGGTCAAATAAACGTAGAAACACCTTTAAATCACTACATTCTATTTTCCATAATGCCCGAGATATGCCAATTGTCTTTTTCATAGCTTTTCTTGCTATCTGTTCCATGGCTTTCTCTAAAGACAGTTTTGTTGTTAAGGTAAAGCCAAGATAAACATGAATTTGACTACTTCAAGGACTTCTCCACTTAAGTACCATTTCTCTCTCGCTGCCAGAAGGCTTCCTTTTCTGAATACCATAATTTTAGTTTTTGTTAAAAATAGTTACTTACTTTACTCCCATATTATTTTTGTAAATCGTTTTTTCTGTACCCTCTCTAAAAGTGCCATTGACAATAGTTTTGTTGGATAAACATAGTTCCACAGGAAAATGCTTAGACAGGACTTCCTTCCCAACACACAAATAAAGGTCAAATTGTAACAAATCATGCGAACATAACATGGAGTCAACGACACTGTTTCCACACGTAGGAACGAAAGTAAATTTCTCCTCTCTATCCGCATCACAAAACCCATTTAAAATGATTAAGTCATAGCCTTCACATAAAGTTTATAAGTGAGACCCAAAGAGATTTGTATTTTTGTCTTGTGATTGTCTTTCAAGTCCAGTTTACACTTCTTCAATTCTCTCCCATGGTTCACGATCACAGTCCAAGACTGAGGCGACCGGATTAGACACTCCTGCCCTACTATTTAAATCCCCACATATGATAAAATGCACGTCCTTATATTTTTGTAATACATTTGTCAAACACGTATCTAACTTTGAAATGTCACAGTCTATTTCAGCCTGCTGGTACCAAGTCGAATTTTGAGGATGAACGTACGTGCATACCATAACAACATCATGTTTTGAAGATAACTGTTTTGAAAATTTACACCAAACAATGTTTGGTAGCAACCACTCAATCTGTTTACAGTACTGGGATAAATTCTTCTTTAAAAGAACGATCACGCCTCCTGATTTTCAACCAGGGCCTATCCGATGTGCAGTAGCGAAAAAGCAATCATGCATTTGAAAGACATCACTGAGAAAGGAAACGTTATCAACGAAAGTCTCTACTAGACAAACTACATCAAACTTGCTGACATAATTTACAGAACCTTGCTCTTTGAGGCGCGCCACAAGGCCACCTATGTTCCACGTCATCACCCTCAGGCAGCAGTCTGTCGTCTTTGTCGTCGTTGTCGCTACATCACCGTCATGGACGGCCTGGCCACATCCCTATCTGCTGCAGGTGCGTGGAGGTCCCTGATTGTTGATGCTGCTCCGTGTACCCTTGCCCCGAGCAGAGTTGCCTCGTAAAGCGCCGCCCCTGCCCCGTCCACCTCGCAAACCATGAGAAGGAGTATACGGCCCTTCGTGTCGATCTCCAACATCAGGAGGGGTGGCCCGCGGCCAAAGCCCCGCGGTGGTGCTGACTTGGCATGGAAACAGGGCGACCAGCCATCTTCTTGTCGAGGTGGGTTATCCAGTTCATCGTGACAACCAGGAGGAGGGGCTTCACGTCTCGACCGTGATTATTGTGTTGAGGTACTGCTGCTGCCCTGCCCCACGTAAGTCTGATCTTTACGGTGTTGCTGTCCCGACTCCGGTCGTTGTTTCTGCTGGTCCTGGTGGTGGTGTGCAGCTGGGAGGAGAACAGTCGCGTTCGAGGGCGTGACTTGCAGGGTGATTGGTTAGCAACAGAAGACAATGCTGGTTTCTTCCCTTCTACTTCGCCTTCGTTGTCCCAATTGTGACTGCCAACTTTGTTTGCTCCGTTCTCCGTTCTTGACTTCATTGTTGTTGAGTTGGTGTCACGACTGGCCGCATGCAACTGCTTGTTTCTCTCTTGTTGACAATTTTGATGGCACGAGGTCAAACCTATTGCTTTCACGTGCAGGAAAATTCCGTGCTGAGTGGCTGTAGGATTTCGTGATTTTTTTGTGAGTGCGTGTCAAAGGTCGGCACACCATCTGGAGTGTACAGTTTGTCATAAACAAGACTGGCCCGTTCGTTTTTTTTTGAATGATACTGTTTCATCACCCCCAATTAACCCCTTCTTCTTTCTTACTCACAATTTTGTAAAAATCTTCCGAGATTCCGAAGCTGGTACCTTTTAGTTTACAGGCACTTCTCCTGACCCCTTCTCTGTCTATAAAAAACTCTAGAATCGGACAACGATCGCCTTCTCCCACTCTGTGTAGGCCTACTCTTTCGATGCTCACTGCCGTGTCTATCTTCAGACTGTCTTTGATCACCTGCATCATCATCATCCTCTCACAATCTTCCCATGTCTCCTTTTTTTTATCAGTCTGTGGTATGTGATGAAACACTAAGTTCTGTCGTCTACTTTGATTTTCTAAGTAGTCTAGTTTCTCTTCTTGTCTGTCAATATTCCCACCTCGTTTCTGCACTTCTTCCTTCAGTCTGGAGTCTTCTTCCCGACAGCACTTCCACAGTTTCATGGAGCATGGCGATGCTGTCGTGTGCTCTGTCCATCATGTCCTCCATCCCCTGCAGTCGTGTATTCAATGTGTGTTGTATGGCCATGAAACGTTCCTCCATACACTCTCTCATCTTGGCTTTGTTCTCTG
>JADBJO010004062.1:147790-160290 GCA_016801955.1 Conus betulinus | reverse complement strand
GATACTTTGACGTCATACGAAGACAGCGATAGCTTTCCATGGAAATCAAAGCGCCTGGAACAGGAGAGAGAGACAGAGAGAGAGAGAGAGAGAGAGAGAGAGAGAGAGTGGGGGCAGGGTAGAGTGGGGCAGGTGTAAGTGAAATCGTCGGGAATTACGAATAAGGAATTTGCATACACAAACATAAATTCAAAGGCCACCACCATCGAGGAATTCATCACACAAAGATAATTATAATTAGGGAATGTGCCGTGATCTCAACGGCAACAGTTGCAAAACCAAAGTGAAAACAAAATCAAAACAGTACAAAAAAAACCAGAATTACAATGTTAAGGAATAATTTTTTTTTTTTTTTGGGGGGGGGGGGGGGGGGGGGGGGGGGGTTGGGGGGGGGGGGGGTGGTGGGGGGGGAGGGGGGGGGGCTAAAAGGACTTCGTTAAAAATAAATGTCATTCCTACAGAACAAGTGAGATTGGGATTTCAATGAACCAAAGACACAGAACTTCAGAACAATATTCTGTGCGAAACCAAGTATACACCTGTAGCTGTCTACATGACAGACTTGAAACCAAAATACACCGCGCTATGCAGACATGTAGTATGTGCTCTCCAATTACAACTGAGAAAGGTGTCTCTTTTCCTTCGTTTTCTCTTCAATTATTTAACTTGATGTAGATTTCTTTATACGAGAGTGGACAAAATATCCTAGAGCTATTCAAATGTTTCTTGGCATTTTTCAGGAGACCATTTCATGTGAAGGTAAGAGTTCCTAAATATCAGTATTGCTTGGTTACTTTTGCTTGCAGACGTTTCTCTCTCTCTCTCACACACACACACACACACACACACACACACACACACACACACACACACACACAATCGCGCGTACGCGCATATACTGAATATTGACGCTGGCAACTACAGAAAACTATGGCGAGTAAGCTTACAGCTTAACTTTGAAAACTGAATGAACTGGTCCAGAAAACATCGTCCTTCTTCTTCTTCTTAATCTTAAGAATGGTTATGGTTAGAGCAGGTCATGAGAAGTCATCTCATAAGACCGAACCGCTAGCCTGGATTTGTAAACAATTTTGATTTTGTCCTCATCCAAAACCGATTCTTGCAGATGATGTCAATGAATAAGCGTACTTTCCCTTCACAGAAAATCAAACACACGAAATGTATCATCTTAACAATAATTGTAATTCGTGTTACTTAATGATAGTAATCATGATGTTGACGTTGATGATGATGCTGATGATGATGATGATGATGATGATGATGATAAAAATAATAATGATCACGACGAAGACGACGACGATGATGATGATAATGATGATGATGATGATGATGATAATGATGATGATGATGATGATGATGATGATATTCACGTATCCGAGTCTCTGAAAGAGAGAGAGAGAGAGAGAGAGAGAGAGAGAGAGAGAGAGACAGACAGGCAGGCAGGCAGGCAGGCAGGCAGGCAGGCAGGCAGGCAGGCAGGCAGAGAGACTGACAGACAACAGACAGACAGACAGAGACAGTAGCACAAACCAGATGAAGGATCGATTACGAACGGTAAATCGTCCATATCGTCATCACTGTTAAAGATGACGAAAGCCATGTCGTCATCAGAATTGACGTCATAGGCCGTGACGTTGAAAATGGAGTAACCCTTTGTGACGTCACTGCGTATTTCGACAGAGGCCGGTAGGTTTGTGATGACTGGTGAAGATCCTTACACACACACACACACACACACACACACACACACACACACACGCACGCACGCACGCATGCGCACACACACAAAACTGATCAGATTGAAGCGATTGAAGCAGAGCATTTTGACATAATGCAATTGGTTTTCAATACCCTCTTCCCTCTCCCCTTCATTATTATGATCATTACACAAAGCAGAGAATTATTAAACGCGAGCACGTAAATGAGGAAAAAAAATTATATCAGCAAACAAAGCATTTGACAAATACTATGTACGCTGTATATTTGGGACTGAAAAGCATCACGATCATTATTACCATCATCAACACTGTCATAATCATCATCGTCATCATGATCATCTTCATCGTCGTCATCGTCGTCATCATCGTCATCATCATCATTATCATCATCCCTCTCCCGCCACTCTCTTCTCTCCTTTCCGGTTTTCACACTTCTGAAATTCCATCCGCTCTCTCATCCTCTGTTCCTCACACCCTTCATCATCATCATCATCATCATCATCATCATCATCTCTCTCTCTCTCTCTCAGTCTCACCAGCATCCAGTTCAGCATTAATGCCGTAAGTTCGGTGGAACGGCAGAGGGGAGGAGAAGGCATAGTCCTCCCCCACCTCCCACCCTCCTCATCCGGTTGATGACCACGTTGTCCAGGTTGTAGTAGCGCGAGGTGTAAGAGATGACGTCACCCTTCCAAGATCGCCTGTATGACGTAAACAAGTAAACCAAGAACAGATCAGATCAGATCAGTTTGGTTCGAATCACGTCCATTCAAAAACGAAGGCAAAGGTACACAGAGAGAGAGAGAGAGAGAGAGAGAGAGAGAGAGAGAGAGAGGCAGGCAGGATAAGGTATGTTACTTATAGCCCAGCCGACCACAAAGGGCCATATCAGGGCTGTGACCACATTGAAGTCAACTCAAGTCATCAAAAAAAAAAAAAAAAACCAAAACCAACCCCCCCCCCCCCCACAAAAAACACCTCACACATCTTTTTAAAATAGTAAAAAAAAAAAAAAATCTTTCTTCCGTAAAATCTTAGATCAGATGAAAAATGTTATTCTCTTTTAGAAATTCAAAGATCACGTCAGGCGGGACATCTCTGAACAAGGTTTTCATGGAGTCTGCTGTAAAAGTGTTTGTCTCACGTGCAAGTCCCAACACTCTGAAGAATATGTTTCACTGTGAGTGACATGGAATGCACCACGGAGCTTCTTCACCTCTTACAAGATAAGGATGGGTGTAAAACGAGGGGGCCTGTATGCAAACGGCACAAGAGAGAGAAGGCTAGTGAAAAACACATCAACACACACACACACACACACACACACACACACACAAAACGCAGTAACAGAAATAACATTTTCAGATGCAATTTCGGCCGTGATTCATAACGAGAATCGACCCCCCCCCCCCCCCCCCCCCCTCCATCCCTTACTGTTGCCGTTACTGCCTGCTGGTATATTGATCTGATCAATCACCAGCACCGTACCACCAGTTTCCTGGGAAAATGACGGGAGGGGAAACCACGGGGTGTGTTCTGGTTGCAAGGAAACCAAAGAGTGTCTCACCATCCAATCAAATCTCCGGCCTGGACAGAGATGGCCTGGTCCTCAGGCAGAGTCACCCTCCTCAATCCGGACCCACCCTCCTCCTCCTCCTCCTCTTCCCCTTCGTCAGCATCATCGCTGTCGTCATCATCGTCATCTTCATCATCATCATCATCACCTTCATACTCGTCGTCATCGCTGTAGAAATAGTTGTCGTCGTCTTCGGAGTCGTCGTCACGTTCGTTGGAATTGACGCCGCCGCGACGCCATCTGCGATCTGCGATGACAGAAAGAGGGTCAGTTTCACATCTGCGATGACAGAAAGAGGTCAGTTTCACATCTGCGATGACAGAAAGAGGGTCAGTTTCACGTCTGCGATCTGCGATGACAGAAAGAGGGTCAGTTTCACGTCTGCGATCTGCGATGACAGAAAGAGGGTCAGTTTCACGTCTGCGATCTGCGATGACAGAAAGAGGGTCAGTTTCACGTCTGTGATCTGTGATGTCAGGAAGAGGGTGAATTAACCTTCTGTGATGGCAGGAAGAGGGTGAATGTAACGTCCCTGATCTGTGACGAGAGGAAGAGGGTTAATTAATTTAACATCCAGTGCAGCACGGCTCAGTACAGTACAGTATCGCCCAGAGCAGCACGGCTCAGTACAGTACAGTACAGTACAGTACAGTATTGCCCAGTGCAGCACGGCTCAGTACAGTACAGTACAGTATTGCCCAGTGCAGCACGGCTCAGTACAGTACAGTACAGTACAGTATTGCCCAGTGCAGCACGGCTCAGTACAGTACAGTACAGTAAACTACAGAATTTTGCAGTGTAGTACAGCTCAGCACAGTGCAGTGCAGTACAGTATTGTCCAGTGCTGCACAGCTCAGCACAGTGCAGTGCACTACAGTATTGTCCAGTGCAGCACAGCTCAGTACAAGGCAGTACAATATTGTCCAGTGCAGCACAGCTCAGTACAGTGCAGTACAGTACAGTATTGTCCAGTGCAGTACACCTCAATACAGTGCAGTACAGTACAGTATTGTCCAGTGCAGCACAGCTCAGCACAGTGCAGTACAGTACAGTATTGTCCAGTGCAGCACAGCTCAGTACAGTGCAGTACAGTATTGTCCAGTGCTGCACAGCTCAGTACAGTGCAGTATTGTCCAGTGCAGCACAGCTCAGTACAGTGCAGTACAGTACTGTCCAGTGCAGCACAGCTCAGCACAGTGCAGTACAATACAGTATTGTCCAGTGCAGCACAGCTCAGCACAGTGCAGTACACAGTACAGTATTGTCCAGTGCAGCACAGCTCAGTACAGTGCAGTACAGTATTGTCCAGTGCTGCACAGCTCAGCACAGTGCAGTACAGTACAGTACTGTCCAGTGCAGCACAGCTCAGTACAGTGCAGTACAGCTCAGCACAGTGCAGTACAATACAGTATTGTCCAGTGCAGCACAGCTCAGCACAGTGCAGTACAGTACAGTATTGTCCAGTGCTGCACAGCTCAGTACAGCACAGTACAGTATTGTCCAGTGCAGCACACCTCAATACAGTGCAGTACAGTGCAGTATTGTCCAGCACAGCTCAGCACAGTGCACTACAGTACAGTATTGTCCAGTACAGCACACCTCAATACAGTGCAGTACAGTGCAGTACTGTCCAGTGCAGCACAGCTCAGTACGGTGCAGTACAAAGTCACCCAACCCACGACACACAATCGTTCCAGACACCACATCCACCCACCTTCCCACCACCTCCGTCCTCCCCACCAGCCTGTAGCTCCCAGCACCACCACTACCACCACCAGAGGCAGCCTGGTCGGAAGAAGGGTGCCGGTGGCCCAGCGGTCGCCACACCTGAAGGGCGAGAGGATTGGAACCCGCGCCCCTGGCCCTGTTGAAGGTCCAGCGTCTGAGGACCCCGCAGCAGCCGACGGTGTAGACAGGGTGGGTCAGGAGGTAGCCACGTCCGTCTGCGGGTCAGGGACACAGTGATAGGGATGATGGTCATAGCCACGACAATGCACAAAAGGAACGAGAACACCACCATTACCACCACCGACAACAACTACAATAATGATGATAATGATAATAATAATAATAATGATAATGATAATAATAATAATTATAATAATGATGATGATGATGATGATGATGATGATAAGAATAATGATACTACTACTACTACCATAATGATAATGATAATAACGATAACAATGGTAATAACAATAATAATAATAATGACAAAGATGATATAACAATGATAAGAATGATGATAACAACAATAATCATAGTAATAATAAGAACAGTAATAATAATGATGATGATGATGATGATGATGATAATGATGATGATGATAATGATAATAATAATAATAACAACAACAACAACAACAATAATACTGAAGAGGAGGAGGAAGGAGGTGGGCGGCTTGGAACTAACAAGCACGTTGATCCTCCACCAGCTCCCCCCCCCCCCCCCTCCTCAAAAAAAAAAAAAAAAACATATATGTATATATATATTAAATCTTTAGTCATTTTTATTTTCCTCTCGGGAGAGTTTGGGCGAATAGAAAGGTGGGGGTGGAGGGGGTGGGGGTGAGGTGTGGGGGGGGGGGGGGGGGGGGGTGGAGGCCTGTAAACTTCTGAATTCAAAGCGAGGAATGGGAATTTTCATCATCCCAAATCGTTTTTTTTAAGGCGGTGGAGGGAAGGGGGAGGGGGAGAGAGGCTCTCCAAAACATTTCCTAAAGGGGTAGGACGGGGGGGTAGGGGTGAGGTTGGGGGAAAGAGGGACTTTCCGTGTGTCAAATTTCCATCACAGCGGAAGGGGGGAGGAGGGAGAGGGGGGGGGGGGGAGGACTCTCATCATCCCCGATCTTTTCTTTCTTTTTCTTTCTTTTTTTTTTTTAAGGTTGGGGTGGGAGTGGGGTGGGGGGGGGTAGTACTCCATAACATCCCACGCATATTTTCTACTTATTTGGTATTTCTTCGGCTAAAAATATTGGGGAGGGTGTGGATGATAGTCTCCCTCCCCCATCCAATATTTGATATTAAAAAGTGTGTACGGGGCGGGGGGGGGGGGGGGGGGGGGGGGGGGGGGGGGGGAGGGAGGAGGTGGTGGTGGTGGTGAGTTATTTGAAGGTGGTGCTCATTTGCTTTCGGCGCCATTGGACGTACACATAGACACCTGGGCATGCAAAATAGACACCGCTGTCCATACATACACAACACTACTGTTCATACACACAGGCACAATGACATACATACAGACTACTGTTCATACACACAGGCACAATGGCATACATACAGACACCACTGTCCATACACACAGACACAATGACCTACATACAGACACCACTGTCCATACACACAGGCACAATGACCTACATACAGACACCACTGTCCATACACACAGGCACAGTGACATACATACAGACACCACTGTCCATGCACACAGGCACACATACAGGTTTAAATGCAAAAAAGCACACAAACAAAAACACATGTGCACTAACGCGTTCATGTAAAACACACACACACACACACACACACACACACACACACACACACACACACACACACACAGACAGACAGACATACGCACACCACAGACCGACCGACAGACCGACACAGACAGACACACAAACAGGCACACACCATAGACAGACAGAGACAGACAGACAGACACACACACACACACACATCTCTCTCTATATGTCTGTCTGTCTGTCTGTCTGTCTGTCTATCTATCTATCTATCTATCTATATATCTATCAATCAACGCTGCAACACACATTGTCACCATATGGCCACTCTCGGATTCGCTGGCAACATTATATTCCTGAGCGCGACAAGATGTCCAATGGAAGTCGGCACCCACTGACGCCGCCAGCGACATTATTTTCCGAATTGCGACAAAATGTCCCGAGGAAGCCGGCACACACGTGACGCTACTGGCGACCATACATGGCCGGCCACAATCCGTGGTGCCAACAGGACTCCACCTGCCCTGTGGACAGTGGCTACTGCTTCTGGCACTTTTGTTCCATCTTCGCACTTGCTCTGCATTGTCGGGGCTATTTCTGCCAAGGGCATCAACCCGTTCTGTGACATGGGCCTACACGCCACCCTCCCCCCCCCCCCCCCCCCCCCCCATCCCACACACCTCTTTGTAATCCTTTCTCAGAAGGAGCGCCTCTAGCGAAATTTCCTCAATGACAACTTTTTTTTTTTCTTTGAGGAAATTGGGTTCGGCAGTGCCTATTCTTGCACATTCCATTTTCCCGGAAAAGTGCGCGTGCGTAATGTGAACGGACGGTTCGACTGTCTAGGGTTTCCAAGTGTTAAAAAGTAGCACGACCTTTCTCTCTTAAGAGTTCAGATGTACAGTCAAAAAATTGATCGTCCCAGCAGAAGTCGGGAGCCACAACCTGCGTTTCTCAGGTAGGGCAATGTTGCTTATCGCCCAGCCGACCACAAAGGGCCACATCAGGGCTGTCACCACGCTGAAAGGTCACAAGTCATTAAAAAAAGAAAAAAAAAACAAATGCAAAGCATATATGTAAACGTGCTCCCAGTTTATCGTGAGTACGCGTGAGATATTCCATAAAGAGGAAAAACCGTTTTGGCCCGTTATAGTTGTTAGTAACGGCTATTCTGGTAAACATCGGCCATCATCTGTGACCCATAATGAACATACCTACACATTTTCAGAAAGATCGGCCATGTACTTTCTGAGATTTTCCATAAAGAAGAAAAACTGTTATGGGCCGTTATAGCCGTTAGTAACGGCTATAACGGTAAAACTAAAATCATCGGGCATCATCCGTGACCCATAATGAACATAACATACCTACAAATTTTCAGAAAGATCGGCCAAGTATTTTCTGAGATATTTCATAAAAAAGGGAAAACCGTTATGGGTCATTATAGCCGTTAGTAACGGCTATAACGGTCATCTAAAACATCGGGTAAATAAATTTTCAGAAAGATTGGCCAAATTTTCAGGAAGATCAGCCAAGAACTTTCTAAGATATTCTACAAAGAAAAAAAAAAAAACCGTTATGGGCCGTTATAGCCGTTAGTAACGGCTATAACGGTCAAAATAAACACATTGGGCATGATCCGTGACCCATAATCAACACGTCTATACATTTCATAAAGATCGGTCATGTACTTTCTGATATATTCCATAAAAAAGAAAAAACCGTTATAGCCTTTAGTAACGGCTTATAACGGTTTTTAAAAAATACATCGGACATGATCCGTGACCCACATGAACATACCTGCAAATTTTCAGAAAGATCAGCCAAGAAACAAAATATTCCACAAAGGAAAAAAAACCGTTATGGGCCGTTATGGCCGTTAGTAACGGCTACAATGGTAAATAAAACACATCGGGCATCATCCGTGACCCATAATGAACATACCTACAAATTTTCAAAAGAGATCGGCCACGTACTTTCTGAAATATTCCATAATGAAAGAAAACCTTTATGGGCCCGTTACAGCCGTTTAGTAACGGCTATAATAATAATGGTAAAAAATAACACATCGGGCATCATCCGTGACCCTAAGGAACAGAACTATAAATCTTCAGAAAGACCGGCTTAGTACTTTCTGAGATATTCCATAAGAAAAGAAAAACCATTATGGGCCGTTATAGCCGTTAGTAACGGCTATAACGGTAAACGGCTATAACGGCCCAAGAAAACATCGGGCATGATCCGTGACCCATAATGAACATGCCTACATATTTTCACAGAGATCGGCCAAGTACTTTCTGAGATATTCCATAAAGAAGGAAAAACATTATGGGCCGTTATGGCCGTTAGTAACGGCTATAACAGGTAAAAATAACACATCGGGCATGATCCTTGCCCATAATGAACATACCTACAAATTTTCAGAAAGATCGGCCACGTAGTTTTGTCTGGAGCGAGTGGAAACACATTTTGACCATGGACACACACACACACACACACACACACACACACACACACACAGAGCATTTCTTCGTTCCCATTGTAAAGTACTCCCTGTTCTATAAAAAACTGGGAGTACAAAAACACAACATTCACACAACCCTTTAGAATACACCTTCTAAAAAACACACCGGAGACCTGGATAAAAAAAATCTTTCTCCCGTAAACTCTTACATGCGCTTCTAAAACGTCCGAAGTCTCTGGACCTGTGTAGGCACAGATCTTTGGATCGGATCAGACTCTGGTGGTCCCTCTCTTAACATCAGACAGCTGGCTTAGGACTCCCAGTGAACACAGGCAATCCACACTGTCAGGGCTCACAAGTCAGGACGCCCTCTCAGACTCATGGACGCGCTCAACAGCAGACGGCCAAACATCTCAAGTTCCACACGCTTTACTTTCACGGGTCAAGATAATGGTAGCGACCAACCAGGGACTGGGGAAAGGGGGGGGGGGGGGGGGGGGGGCGACAACGCGCTCACCGAGCGCAAAAAGAGAAACGATTTCCAGCTACACCCCCCCCCCCCCCCCCCAAGCCTTCCTGTCTTACAACCCCATTGAATTCCGGTGGAGGGGGAAGTGGGGTGGGAGGGGGGGGGGGGGGGGGGGGAGGACTGAGTTACAGAGAAATGGATAGACGACACTGAAACAGCGAAAACAGACGAAGATGAATGGGAACAGTTTGAGAAGTGGGAAAGGAAAGAAGAAATGTGATGATGAGAGCACACAGCACACGTGCACACACACACACGCACGCACACACACACACACGCACACACACACACACACACGTCGCTCTCACACGCTCACACACTCCAACGATTACGAGGCCCGGGCACTGTGGATTGCTATGTCTTGTCGAGTCCAGTCGATGGGATGCCTCTAGTTCCCCTGACCCTGACCCGGTTTTCTCCCCTGGGTACAGACAGGCTGTAACAGCGCTATCAGTCCTTTTTGGGGGGGTGGGGGTGGGGGCGGGGTGGGGGAGGGGGGGGGGGGGGGGGGGGGGGGGGGGGAGTTGAAGGGAGGTACCGGAGTCACACAAGAAGGCGATAGAAATTATGAAGGTGAGAGACCTTCTTCTCGCTGACCAAAGCCACACACCAGCTTCTCCTGAGTCACACAAGAAGCCGAGAGGAAGGCTCGTCCTCCCTGCAACTATCTGTTAATCTTCTATGTGTGGGGCAATCCGCCATATTAGATCTCTTTCCGTGCTCTAAGCTGGACAGAGAGAGAGAGAGAGAGAGAGAGAGAGAGAGAGAGAGAGAGACAGATGTAAGGAAAGCGAAGGAAGATAATGAAAAACTAGATGGGACAGAGACACAGACACGACCGTTCTTACAACACTGGGAGAAAAAAAGAACGGGGAAATTTGGTATCTCATCAAACGTTTCACCCACCAAGAGTTCTTACAACAGCCACCTATGATACAATGCTTTTAACAACCCGGAAAAAAAAAAGGTAAAGAAAACTGGGTTTATAAAGTTTTACTTTTCTTCCCCAGAACAGGGTTTTGGAATCGGTGATGGGCATAGGAAGTAGGAAACGAACAGCAACAGGTCATTGCAGAATTTAAAGACAGGGTCATTGCAGAATTTAAAGACAGGGCTTTTTTTTTGTGTGTTTTTTTTCAACAGAACTGGCGCTCTGGTATGGAAAGTAAAAAAAAAAAGTGTCGCTTGCTTTTTTTTTTTCTTTCTCATTCAAAAATATATTTAATTCTGAATAGTTTGTTATTAGTGTCATAACAAAGAGAAAGGGGAAATCGAATACCTCATCAGACATTCCATCCACCATGAAGACAACGACTGCCTCCTTCGAATCACCACAAAAAAAACAAAACAAAAAAGTCTGCATTTTATTTCCGAGGAGGAGGGGCGGGCGGGAGTGGAGGTGGAGGGAGAGGAGAGAGGAGGGAAGGTGGGGGGGGGGTGGGTGGGGGGGCTATAAGAAAGAAAAATCTATCTTGACAGGTAAATTGTTTACAGCATCTCTTCTTTTTTCACGCCAGGAACATTAGCTGGCACACACACACACACACACACACACACACACACACACACACAGAGAGAAGAATCGAACTACAAACAATTAAGAACTCATTCCCAGATATACAACCCTACAGTTAAAAGACAAATCAAGTTTAGTTACGCAAAAAACAGTTAAAAAAAAAAACAAAAAAAAACCAAAACTAAAGTGACCTCCCCTTCTTTCCACCCTGAGCCTACAGTGTCATGCATAGTGTGCTCATCAGTCATCATGCTCAGTGTGCTCATCAGTGTCATGCTCAGTGTGTTTATCGGGGTCATGCTCAGTGCTCATCTGGGTCATGCTGAGTGCTCATTGGAGTCATGCTCAATGCTCATTGGCGTCATGCTCGGTGTGTGCTCATTGGCGTCATGCTCAGTGTGCTCATCAGTGTCATGCTCAGTGTGCTCATCAGTGTCATGCTCAGTGTGCTCACATCAGTGTTATGCTCTGTGTTCTGATGAGGGTCATGCTCAGAGTGCTCATCAGTTTCATGCTCAGTGGGCTCATCAGTGTCATCATGCTCAGTGTGTGCTCATCAGTGTCATGCTCAGTGTGTGCTCATCAGTGTCATGCTCAGTGTGCTCATCAGTGTCATGCTCAGTGTGCTCATCAGTGTCATGCTCAGTGTGCTCATCAGTGTCATGCTGTGTTCTGATGAGGGTCATGCTCAGAGTGCTCATCATCAGTTTCATGCTCAGTGGGCTCATCAGTGTCATGCTCAGTGTGTGCTCATCAATTTCATGCTCAGTGGGCTCATCAGTGTCATCATGCTCAGTGTGTGCTCATCAGTGTCATGCTCAATGTGCTCATTGTGCTCATCAGTCATCATGCTCAGTGTGCTCATCAGTGTCATCATGCTCAGTGTGCTCATCAATGTCATCATGCTCAGTGTGCGCTCATCAGTGTCATGCTCAGTGTGCTCATCAGTGTCATGCTCAGTGTGCTCAACAGGGTCATGCTCACCTCAACAACCAGTGCACGGGCAGCTCGGAGAGCATCGGTGGTGACCTGTCCCAGCGTCCGCGGCCAGCCGCTCCGGGTACCAGAGTTCTCCTGAACACGCACTGGTGGGGGCTGGGGGTGGGAGGGGGATGGGGGGGGGGGGGGGGGCTCACAAAGCCCGCTTCTCACATACTAAAACAGGAGGTGTCCCTCTCACTGGGAGGGAGTGGAGGAAGCTGGTTTGCGAAGCCTTCTG
>JADBJO010004062.1:132790-137790 GCA_016801955.1 Conus betulinus | reverse complement strand
TAATAGAAGCAGTAGGAAGTACTGTTCAATAAATGTCACCAAACATACCATTTTCGTTGATTATCCATTACTTTGTATATTACTGATACAAGTAACATGTAATAAACTGGAAACAATCAAGTACAACAACCATTTACGATTAGTTTGCCTCACAACAAGCATCGAAATAGGATTGAATCTTAATGCCATCCAACACAAGCTCCAGCAGGCTGTCCGAGGATCGCGTGCCGCCAGAGGAGAGCACGTGGCGCACGTGCGCTTTTGGTAAACAACAGACCGCTCTCTGACATCAACCACATTGCCCTTTCCAGTGTAGGCTTAAGTCTTTTTTTCTCTGAAAATTATAAATGATAATTATTACTTTTCTTTTCGTTTCCGATTTTTTTTCTTTGGAGGAATTGGGAGGGGGGTGTGTGTGTGTGTGGAGGGGGGGGGGGGTGCGCGCGCGTGTGTGTGTGTGTGTGTGTGTGTGTGTAAATCGGTGGGGAAGACGGGTAGGGATCGACAGGCTAAAGATGCTAGGATGATTTTTTTTAATGATGAATACATTTCACAATTTCGAAAAGGAAAACATTTTCAGAAACAGAAAAGAAACGAAAACAAATAACACGAAATTTTGAATTAAAAAAAAAAAATTTCTAAATGCTATTTACATGAAATTTTGTGTGGTCGATGTGACGTTTATGTAGTTGACATGTTTTGTGTGGTCGGTGTGACTTTTATGTGGTTTACATAATGCTTTGCGGTCGATCTGATGTTGATGTGATTTACATGTGCGTTTGTTTGTGCGGCTTGTGTGACGTTTGTGTGATCTATGTGGTTTGTATCTCGTTTGTGTGGCTTGTATGATGTTTGTAGGGTTATTGCGAGGCGACAGTTGTGTGTGGTTTGTGTGATGTCGGGGGGGGGGGGGGGGGGGGGGGGGGGGGGGGGGGGGGGGGAGGGGGATTGGGGGTGGGGTTGGGGGTCCATGTGACGTTTTGTAGGTTTAACATGGCAAAATCTGTGTGACATTGTGCGTGCGCTTGTATGGCTAGCAAGTAATGTTTGTGGACTTTGCACGTGATTTTTGTTGTGGTTTACATGTGACCTTTGTGTGGTTTACATGTGACCTTGTGTGTGCTTCACATGTGACCTTTGTGTGGTTTGCACGCGACCTTTGCGTGGTATCAGTTCTGTTTTTGCACCTGCGCGATCGACTGGACTTCGAACAATAAACGATGAAGATAGAGATAGATAAAACAGAAACAATAGTGCTAGCCAGGCTAGATCAAAAGAATGATTAAAAAGGGCACAAACGTCATCCCGGTCTCTGTCTGTCTGTCTGTCTGTCTGTCTGTCTGTCTGTCTGTCTGTCTGTCTGTCTGTGTGTCTGTTGTGTGCTTGGGAGCATCCCATATGCGTGGCTATGTGGATGAATTAAGAGTAGTATCGAGAAATCGAGAAACGCAGGTACAGAGAGATGAAAGGAATAGGAAAAAAAGTTTTAAAAGAAACTAGAGAGAGAGAGAGAGAGAGAGAGAGAGAGAGAGAGAGAGAGAGAGAGGAGAGAGAGAGGGAGAGAGAAGAACAGAGAGAGAGAGAGAGAAGAACAGTGAGTGAAAAAAGAGTGTGGAGAGAGAGAGAGAGAGAGAGAGAGAGAGAGAGGGAGAAGAGAGAGGAGAGAGACGAGAGACAGACAGAGAGACGAGAGCCGACAGAGACAGAGAGAGACAGAGAGAGACAGAGAGAGAGAAAAGAGAGAGAGACAGAGGAGAGAGCACAGAGAGAGAGAGAGAGAGACGGAGAGACAGACAGACAGAGAGAGAGAGAGAGAGAGAGAGAGAGACGAGATGAGAGAGAGGAAGAGAAAGAAAGAGACAGAGAGAGAAACAGACAGAGAGAGAGAGAGAGAGAGAGAGAGAGAGAGAGAGGAGAGAGAGGGGAGGTGAAAGAGACAGACAGAGGTCCCAACTCTGCAATGAAAAAAGCCAACGACACGTCACCAGAAACCAAACCAAACATGGTTGTATTTGGGGTGAAACATACACAGTTCATCCAACACACTTCTGCCAGAAAATCAGTCGACTGAAATACAAACAAACAAACAAATGCACAAATCTCGTTTCACAAAGAAAATCAAGTTACCCTTTTTCTTTTCTCACTGACAAATAAGCGGAGACAAAAGTTATGAACCAATCGAATCATCCTCTTCTCGACCTCTTCTCGTTATAACTGCTTAAAAAAAAGAAAAAACACAACCATTTTAAACATGCGATAAAAGCATTGGTTTCAATATGGGTCATAAAATATTCATTCATGACAAAAAAACATCTATATTCACTGTCGCCTCCAGAACTGAATAACTGGACCAATGAGAAGGCGTGGATGAGGATGGAAATGGATTGAAGTTGTGAAGACGTCTTGGTGCTCTGACAAAACATCACCCTGTTCTCCAGATATGCGGAAATGCGTCCCATGCACCTGACACTATTTTAAGAGCTACCACGTATTTTTTTTCCCCTCAAAATTAAGATCAGAAGTGTCATGCCTTCTTCATGAAGAGTTCATTAAATTTTCTGTCTCGACCTCGCACAATTGGAGACACGAAGACCCGGATCGACAAAACAAGGAGGTTTCCTTTGTGTGTGCCTTGTGTCTGCATCAGTGCGAGGCGAATCGGTGCCGTCAACAGAAGTCGTTTAGCGTTACAGACGTATAAGTGGGAGCAAAAGGAATCTGTTTTGTTTGTTACTTCTTCTCTGCGACAAAGAAAATATTTCTGATGAAACTAGTGGTAAAGAATAATCCGTAAGAAAAAAAAAACTTTAGAAAAAGTTTGCTAAGGTAGGCATGTGAGACAGATAACTGTAAACGGACATTTTTTTTTAATAGAAAAAAAGACATGACATATTCAAAGTATCCTCATTTACAACAGAAAAAAAAAGAAACGCCCCAATAATCCACACGTCATCTTCAATCTCCATGAGGTTTTTTTTTTCTGAATGAAAACCAGTTTGTGTACAAAAAGAAATGGGACATTTCCAATGAAGACAAACATCTTTCAACTTTAAAATGACTTATCAACTCATCCAGAAAGTGATCCATACCCTGTTTTATAAAATCTAATTGAAATGCAAAGATAACACATTTAGCAAGAAACATGATATGATTTGAAAAAAAAATGTGTACTTTTCTTTCCCACATCTGGAGCAATGTAAAGTATTCTAAATACACAAATTTCTTATGTAGAAACAGAAACAGATCGGCTCAGAAGTTTCAGTTTTTTTTCCCTCTACGTTTCCAAATATTACTAGCGTTTCATTCAGTATTAATCTGACACATTTTCTTTTTTTTTTTTAGTACCTTTTTAGTGTCTCCCCGCCCCCTCCCCTATCCCACCCAAAAAGTAAGAGAGAGAGAGAGAGAGAGAGAGAGAGAGAGAGAGAGAGAGAGAGAGAGAGAAAATGCGCAATGGTGTTTACGATTTGAATCTTTTTCGCTTGTAACTCTCTCACTTCTCACTGCACATCAATGTACTCTGAACTAGAAAACATCTAATATCTAGGATATCGTAGAAAATTTAAATTCAAACACACTTCGGTTTTATTTCTGTCGGTTTTCTTTTCTCCTAATTCATTTCAGGGTTGTATCCCAGCGCATTTAAAGAATCCCCCCCCCCCCCCTCCATTGCACCTCTTTGTCAAAGATATTTATGACAGAAAGATCTCTGAAAAACAATCATGTAAGAATAATAACTGGAGAAAGATTTGTAAGAAAACACACAAGAGAAACGAATTTGAAACTGACCTTAAAAGGACTAGTACGAAATATCTGAGCAAGACCTGCAAACAAGATCTGTGTGAGAAAAATAATGTCATGCAACAGAAAGTTATCAGGGAAAATGAGAAAGATCTGTGAGAAAAAAAGGTGGAAAAAAAAAAGTGGGAGAAAGTTTTTTTTTTTTTTTTTTTTTAAGTGAGAAAAAGTCTGTGAACTATCTGTGAGAAAGAATCCAAGAAGAACACGAGAAAAGCATATATGAGAAAGATTTGTGACGGGTGTGAAAAGATCGGAGAGAAAGATCTTTGAGAAAGGCATCTATGAAAACCTTAGGAGAGAGTTCTGTGATAAACATCTATGGGGGGGGGAAAGTAGAAATATACTAGAGGATAGATGACTGCTTTAAACTACAGAGTCGTGCTAATGGACAACACACACACACACACACACACACACACACACACACACACACACACACACACACACACACACACACACACACACACACGCAGACACACATGCACACACTGTACTGCACACAGAGATAAACAAACATATACACACATATACATTACATAACCGCCACACACATACCAGCCAACACATGGACATGCACAGTACACACACACACACACACACACACACACACACACACACACACACACACACACACACACACACACAAGCAATCATATGTATGCAAACACACAAACACATACACATGTACAACAAACACAGACGCAAAACACAGCCACACACAGGACCCCCCCCCCCCCCCCCCTCCCAACACACACACACGCAGCCAGCCAGCCACCAGACAGACAGACAGACAGACACAGACACACACACACACACACACACACACACACACACACACACACACACACACGGACCCGCCCCCCCCCCCCCCCCCCCCCCCACACACACTCACACACATACACACACACAGACACACACACACACACACACACACACACACATTCAGAGAGAGAGAGAGAGAGAGAGAGAGAGAGAGAGAGAGAGAGAGAGGAGAGAGAGAGAGAGAGAGAGAGAGAAAATGTGGTGAGGGCGTAACTCTTTCATCTGGAGTCACAAGAGATAAAAAACTTTAAGGCTTCCTTCATGGGAAAAATAAAACTGACCGTTTCAACAGTGGGAAACGAAGAAGAACGCAAAGAAACGAGGAAACACACACACACACACACACACACACACACACACACACACACACACACACA
>JADBJO010004062.1:100290-130290 GCA_016801955.1 Conus betulinus | reverse complement strand
AGGGTAAAAAACAAACGTATTTCTGCAAACGTTTTGCAGCAAACAGGCGAAAAGTCTTTCCAGAAGAACAGAAGAAAAATTCCTTAAAAGAGGGCAGTAGGCAGGCCATCCAAAACAAGCCTTTTCTGTCGACAGAGAGAGAGAGAGAGAGAGAGAGAGAGAGAGAGAGAGAGAGAGAGAGGGTGGGGAGAAGAGTCGGGGCGCGGTGTGTTGAAGGTGGGGGGAGGGAGGGGGGGTGAGGGGAGGACGAGAAGGGGAAAAGGGGAAAGGAGGAGGAGCTGAAGAGAAGGGACAGAAGGAATAGTCGAAGAGGGGCATTGAATATTGGAAATTCATTTCTTGAAACGCCACAGCGACCTGTGCCTGATCCTTATACCTTATACTCTAACATGAGACGTTTGACTAAAAAAAAAAAAAATAAAAAAAAAGCGGAAAAAGGGAAAGAAGGGAAAGGAGGTGTCAAGAGATGTGGGGGTTAGCAATGGTGATGATGATGATGATGATGATGATGATGATGATGATGATGATGATAATGATGATGGATGAGGGGGGAGGGGAGGGGATGGGGAGAGCATACCTGGTATGATCGATGATACCGTTGACGATGTTAATAAAACCAGTCATCACGATACAAAAAAAAAAAAAGACAGAAAAAGAGAGACAATGTTCGCATCGACAACATGACATATCAATTAACACACACCGATCATGATAATCTTGACAAAACCAATCAACACCATGATCACACATGAAAAAAAAAATCGACCTTTTTTTTTTTCTTTCATCAACACAGCAATAAAATCTTCGCTGAAAAAGCAGAAACCGACCCCCCCCTGAGTTTAGTGATTTGCCCTTCTTTGTTGCTGCAAACATAGTCATATGAAGGGGCAAGTGGATTATCTCCCCTGGCTTTTCTGCTCTCGTCGTTTCAAGGGCAGGTATGGTCCGACAACTGGCAGACGATTCTCGTTTCAGAGGGCGTTGTTATGCACAACAGTGTGAGCAGTCTGTGCTGCTGTTCACTGGCAAGAACACATGTACAACGTGTACATTGTAGGCATGGTACATACATTCCGAATTACAAACAGCAAAGAATTTTTTTTTTTTCAGGAAACAAAAGGGTATAATGATGCTGTCAGTTGTGGAATCTGACAGAAAAAAAAAACAACAGCAGACGTGACAATTCAATAAAAAAAAAAAATTCATTTCTTTCTTTACACACACACACACACACACACACACACACACACACACACACAGAGAACATCAATGGTGTTCACACGTCTCAAGCTAAGGTAGTTCGACACTACAAGAAGCAAAAACCAAATACTGATAAAACTCTATACACAAGCCGAAAGTTCAGTTCCAGACAAAAAAAAATCCAATTTGCTGTACAGATGAAAAAAAGACACATCATCATCATTGAGACATGCATGGACATAGGGGCAAAAAAAAAAAAAAAAAAAAAAAAGAAAAGATCTGACATGTACAAACACACTTTAAAACTCTTGATACAGATACCACCAACTAAGAACACAGTGTCTGTCGTTCCCTGTATGTACAGTTGGGCAGTCCTTAGCAACTTCACGATTCAAAACGTCCACACATTCCGAGTTCTGCTTCTGTTTAAAAATACCAGGTTGAATACCATCGGGACACAAAAAACGAAACGATCTAACATGGTGACAGAGATGGACTGGTCGATGCGCGTGCATGTAATTGTGTGCGTAGTTGTATGCGTGTGTGTGTGTGTGTGTGTGTGTGTGTGTGTGTGTGTGTGTGTGTGTGTGTGTTGTAAGAGATAGAGGGAAAGAGTGTGTGTGTGTGTAGATGAGGGAGAGGAGAGAGAGACAGACAGACAGACAGACAGACAGACAGAGGATGGGGGAGGCAGGGTCGAAGGTGGAAGAGGGAGAGGTGCAGGCTGTGGATTTAATACATAATAAACCCATGTGTTTATGTAACTTGAGAAAAAATAAAGGATCGCTTTGTCCAAGTTGAACCGTCGGGAGATAAGCTGCAGATTTTGGCCCCACACAACGAACGCTTTTTTCTCCACAGGAAATCTGTAATCACATGCAACTACCATTTACTACGTGGGGCTGCTTAAAATGTAAGGCTAGCTCCTGGATTGGGGAAAAAAAAAAACAACAACCGAGGACAGAACAGCTCAATTCAGAGTCAGTGTCAGCAACAAACAACCAACCAACCAAAAGCTGAACTAGATAGACCTCTACAAACATACGTGAATATTTTGTTTTCATTCCTCTTTCTTCGGGTGACTTGCGTTTCACGGTGAATTCTACCCAGATATTTCAGAAAGGCAACAGCAACAACTAGTTTTAGATTAAAAAAAAAAATAACTGCATATATTTCACAGGACCATCGCCACCGGGGCATGAAGAAGGCCGCCTGGTGGCCCTGACAACAGGTGTTTTGTGGAGAGGAGGGGAAGAGTACCCACAACCACAGTCACCTAACCACCAGCACAGAGTGGACACCAGTTCACAGGGAAACAGAACCAAGCGCTGGGCACCAGTTCAGCGGGAAGAAAGAAGAGGACCTGGACCCAGGACTCCAGTTCAGCAGGAAGAAAGAAGAGAGACCTGGACTCCAGTTCAGCAGGAAGAAAGAAGAGGAACCTGGACACTAGTTCAGCAGGAAGAAAGAAGAGGAACCTGGACACTAGTTCAGCAGGAAGAAAGAAGAGACCTGGACACTGGAAGAAAGAAGAGGACCTGGACACCAGTTCAGCAGGAAGAAAGAAAGAAGAGGAACCTGGAAGAAAGAAGAGGACCTGGACACCAGTTCAGCAGAAGAAAGAAGAGGACCTGGACACCAGTTCAGCAGGAAGAAAGAAGAGGACCTGGACTCCAGTTCAGCAAGAAAGTGGACTCAGCAGGAAGAAAGAAGAGGACCTGGACTCCAGTTCAGCGGGAAGAAAGAAGAGGACCTGGACTCCAGTTCAGCGGGAAGAAAGAAGAGGACCTGGACTCCAGTTCAGCAGGAAGAAAGAAGAGGACCTGGACACCAGTTCAGCAGAAAAGAAGAGGACCTTTCAGCAGGAAGAGAAGACGACCTGGACACCAGTTCAGCAGGGAAGAAAGAAGAGGACCTGGACACCAGTTAGCGAGAAGAAAGAAGAGGACCTGGACACCAGTTCAGCGGGAAGAAAGAAAGAACTCCAGAGGACCTGGACACCAGTTCAGCAGGAAGAAGGAAGAGGAACCTGGACTCCAGCCTGGGACACAGAAACCAGAACCAGACAGGGCAGTCCCCGCTCGGAACCAAGTCCACGACTCCTGCCAACGTCCAAACATCCTACCACCCAGACTACAGACAAGAGTCTGGGACACCATGTCCTGATGGGCCTCAGGCCAACAGGATGTTCATCTCACCTCTTCAGCATCACGCACGGTTACAAGCGAACGTGCCAAAGTTCCCGAAACGCTCATCTCTTTCACCGGATCAACGAGTCTTCAGCAATGGCAAAGTGAGCAGAGGTATGAGGCGTTTTCAACACTGGATTCAGGTGACCTGGCCTACGTGAGAGGATTTTGATGCCATGAAAAAAAAATCAGGACACATGGAGAGGATGTGTTCAAGAAAGGTGGTTGGCAGCTGACCTCCCTTGTACATTCTCAGAGGTACGAAGGACAAAAAAAAAAGGTGAATTACTTTAACTGACGAGTCAAAGAATCACATGTTAGTTTACTGACCACATTTTTTGTTTCAACCTTGTCGCAAATCTGGAATACACCGGGGACAATGTTATCGTCTTCTTTTTCTTTTACTTTGTTTGTGTCTTTGTTTGCGTTGTTTATTTGTTTGCCAAAGCAAGTGCTGCTGTGCAGCTCAAGCCAGTCAGTCAGTCAGTCAGTCATTCCCCCTGACCGCTGGCGTCGTTCGGGGGACGTGATGAGGCAGCCGCCGTTTCTCGCCAGGCTTTTCTGTTAGTGGCTGTCTTGAGGAGATCTGGCATGGTCATTTTGGTCCAGTCCTTCATATTGTCGGGCCAGCTCTTTCTGCCGTCCTGGTCTGCGCCCTCCCGCAACGGTACCTAAAGGATGGTTTTGGATGTTATAAGCTCTGTTAGTGGCTGTCTTGAGGAGATCTGGCATGGTCATTTTGGTCCAGTCCTTTATATCATTGGGCCAGCTCTTTCTCTGCCGTCCTCGTCTGCGCCCTCCTTCAACGGTACCTTGAAGGATGGCTCAAGCCATATAACGTTGTAATTCACAGCTTGCGGAACTCAGTGTACGATTTCCTCGCTGGAGTCACACCCCTCACCAGGCGGAGCAAAATCGACCATTAATTAATGTAACCCACAGCCACTTTTGATAATGTCAGATCTGCCATTGACATCAATCACCCTCTGACCGATTTCGGTGTCTAATTCAGGAGTTTAAAATCTCCCCCTGACCTCCCGTCTGTGCATGTACCCTGCCACTGACGATCGGGTCAGGTCTGAAAGAAAACCACAAAACAGTTCCCACTGGAAGGGCACTGGACCGAGCTCTGGAGCTCTGCCAGTCTCTGGATCTGACCTTTCAGTCAAATCATGAGAAACAAAGCTACGACCAGGAGAACTAACAAACAATTGAAGACTGAAAGATTTACTTCCCACGTAGTTTTTTTTTCTTTTTTAAAAACAGGATACGGTAGTTGCAATCTGAAGCGATCAAAGCTAAGTGCATTTTCGTTATTTTGTCCGTCTTTATTTCACCTGAGGAAGACCTAAGAGGTCGAAAACGCGTTGTGTGTTGGCTTGTGTGACTCGTTTGTCCACGTTTCTCTGGGCGGTTCGCTGACATTTATTCAGGATACGGTAGATTTACAAAATATCAACGTTTATATCAACAGAAAAAGTCAATATTTCATGCAAATGTACTACCCCAGAGACAGTTATCGATATGCAAACGAGCACGTTACAGCGTTCACGGTCAGTGGAAAAATCGCACTTATCTCGCTGAAAACAGATCCTTGATCCGTTCTTTCGTTCGGATCCGCTGCACACTGTGACAGCATCGTTCTTGGACCTCGTTTTATCTTTCCGCCGAGTTCAGTTCAAATCAGTTCCGTTCTTTGTGGGTAATCTTGCTGACAAGCAAACAAACCAACAAACTAACGAAGACAGTATCGGACACGGGTGAATACATAACCTCTCGGGCGGAAAACGATACCGTTTGGCAAGGAAGGCGATGATCGTTCGTGCGTCTCTGAGCAGATCAAGGCCAGAGTGGATGGCAGCTTCCATCTCCAGCCACGTCCGACACGATCACATCCGCACCACTCTCAGTTTGCTGAGAGTGCTGATTGAAAACGCCCCCCCCCCCCCCCCCCCCCCCCCCCTAAAAAAATGCACACCACACACACACACACACACCCACACACACACACACACACACACACACACACACGCACGCACACTGAACTCGGGAGCTTTCACAAGGAGTGGTGGTGGTGGTGGTGGGGTTAATAAAGTCTATCTTGCGCAGCACGCTTTGGTCTTACTGTGATAGAAATGTGCGGGAATAACCCTTCGATCTTTCTTCTGTACATTTATGTTATCCAACAGTAACCACACTTCTCCATGTGAAGTCGAAAAAAAATTATCCTCAGCGAATTTTGAGGGGTTCTCGCTTTCTGCAGGGGACGAAATGTTAGAAACAATCATAATGCATAGTCTTAGGAAGCTGCGAGACAGGAACAAAGAAACCTTCTGGGAATTACTGTCCATTTTTACGGGCAATTGTCTATCTCTGAGTGGGAATTGCCCATCTTTATGGAAAATTGTCTATCCCTGAGAGGGAATTGTCCATCTTTACGGGAAATTGTCTATCTGTGAAGGAGGAATTGTCCATATGGGGAATTGTCTATCTCTGAGGGGAATTGTCCATCTTTACGGAGAATTGTCTATCTGTGAGGGGGAATTGTCCATCTTTATGGAGGGGGAAATTGTCCATCTTTATGGAGAATTGTCTATCTGTGAGGAGGAATTGTCCATCTTGACTGGGAATTGTCTATCTCTGAGGGGAATTGTCCGTCTTTACGGAGAATTGTCTGTCCCAGAGGGGGAACTGTCCATCTTTCAGACGAACTATTCATCTCTGGCAGACACTGTCGATCTCTAAGAGGAACTGCCCATCTTTTTAGTGAATTGTCCAATTCCATGGGAATTGTCCATCTCTAAGAGGAACTGTCCATCTGTGAACGGAATTGTCCAATTTCAAGTGGAATTTCCATCTTAGTGAGAAATTGTCCATCTCTGAGGAGGACTGTCCAATTCTGAGGAGAATTGTCCAGTTCTGTGTCCATCTCTACTGAGATTTGTTCCCCTCTAAGGAGGAAGCTCACCAAATAATCTGAAGGAAAATGTTGTCCCTTAACACTAGGAATAGTCCGTTATTGAGGAGAACTGTGCATCTGTGTTAAGGCCAGTTGTCCATCTGTGCAGGAAATTGTGGGTCCCTGTTTGCCCCAACACACCTTTCGGTGAAGTGTTTCTGCTGCTGCTACCAGTTCAGATGTGTTCTGTACATGAATAGTCACAACTGACAAAAAAACTAGAGAGAGAGAGAGAGAGAGAGAGAGAGAGAGAGAGAGAGAGAGAGAGAGAGAGAGAGAGAGAGAGAGTTTCAGGGGGAAAAAAAAAAGAGGAGGATGAGTACTTCGTATTCTTTTCTACACTACTGCACAAAAAAACCGCAGACCTCTAATATCCCTCACAGTGAAAAACACAGTACATCACATACACCGACAGTGACTCGTGTCCTCTCTCCCAGGGACTAAACTCTGAGCCACCCCCCACCCCCCTAACAACCCTCTCCCCCATCCACTGAGGCAACGGAGCCTTGCACTGTGTCCGCCGCAACACACGGACTTCAGTGACGTCATACCTCGCGGCCAAGCGAGGTCTTGGTCCAGCCCTTGGACTTTGTGTGGTCAACTGGGATGGCGCGGCCTTTGACCTTCGTCCTCGTCGACCTTCCCCTTCAATGCTGTGCACAGCGAAATCAAACCGTGTCGATTGATGCAACGGTCAGGTCCGGCAAACGACTTTTGAACATATTCCGTTGGTTTGATCTAAAAAAAAAAATAAAAAAAGAAAAAAAAACAACAACGAAAAGACCCACCAGAGGTCTGTGGAATTAGGCGTGAGACTTGCAGACATTGTGGACTGTCTTCAGTGCCATGTACCCATTCGACGCACGATATATGTAAGACGAGTGACGAGACACGAGAGAATGACTTCTCTCCGGCGAGCACAAAATCTGGAATCCTTGCCAGCTGTAGCTCAAACACACACACACACACACACACACACACACACACACACACACACACACACAAAAACTACACTTGAAAACAAACAAAAAAAAACGAAAAGAAAAGAAGAAATCCAGCTGAAACGTGGCGGAACTTGCCACCACACACCTGCGTACTGCGTCAACTGGTGGTTGGGGGAACCTCCTGAGCTAAATCACTCTCAAAACACAACTCCTCAACCGGCGGCAACGTTCGTCGTTAACGTGTAGCTGACACAAACCATCGTCAGATGGCAAGAGAAGAGAAGCATCCGCGCACACACACACACACCACCACCACCACCACACACAGACCAGACCGACTATCGCCTGCCTCGCTCCGGCTCTCCGAGGTCACGTGGGGAGGGGCTGGGGGTCACGGGGTCACGTGGTCACGTGGGGTTGACGGAGGCGGGCTTGAGCTGCAGGATGTCCGAGGTGTCCAGGGACTGCACGGCCACCTCCGTGTCGCCCTGGTACTCCGAGCTGACCGGCACGGCCTTGGGCGGGGAGGGGGAGAAGGGGGGCTCCGTGGCCTGCTTCATCATGCTGTCCAATGAGATCCCCCGCTCCATGGGGCTGGCACCCACGGCGCCGTTGCTAGGCGGCTGGCGATTGGCCTGCCGGCCCAGCGCGGCCAGGCTGGCGAAGGGAGGAGGAGGGTGGGGGCGGAGTGGGTGGTGTGGGGGGTGAGGTGGTGCTGCAGGGTGGGGGCGGGGGAGGTGAGGGCGGCCAGCACGGCGGAGTTGTGGCCGTGGTACAGGCTGGGCAGAGGCTTCAGCCCCTCGCTGGTCTGACCTGGATGCAGGCACACACACACACACACGAGGCGGTCAGTCAACCAACCCACCAATCAGCAACCAACCAACTAATCTACCAGCCACCCATCAGCCAACCAACAAGCAACCAAACCATCAGCCACCAACCGATCAGCCAACCAACCGATCAGCCAACCAACAATCAGCCCAACCAATCAACCAATTAGCCAACCAACCAACCAATCAGCAACCAACCAATCAGCCAACCAAAAAAAGCAAACCAAACCAACCAATCAGCCAACCAACCAATCAGCCAACCAACAAGCAACCACCAACCAATCAGCCAACCAACCGATCAGCCAACCAACCAACAAAACCAACCGATCAACCGACCAACCAACAAACCAGCCAAACGAGCGAACCAGTCCAACCAATCCACCAGCCAACCAATCATCAGCCCACCAACCAATTAGCCAACCAACAATCAGCCAAATCAAATCAGCAACCAACCAACCAACCCTACCAAATAACCAGTCTACCAACCAAACCTACCAAGTAACCAGCCATCCCCAACAACCACCACCAACAGTCCAATTCACAACCACACCAACCAATCAACCACCAATCCTAGCAGCCAGCAAGTCTACAGCTATCGAAAGTCAAACCACCAACTAACATGACCAGTCAGTGTTGTCAACCATCCACAGTGATGCTATCACTCAGATCATCATTAAGGGACTGAAGATGTCCTTTACAACCAGTTTCACATCTGTCAAAGGCTCTAGCCCCCACCCCCCACCCAGTCACCCATCCACAGTGATGATACTACGCACGCATGCACACACACACAACACGCACGCACGCACGCACGCACGCACACACACACACACACACACACCCACCCCCATAATCAATACAATACCCTGTCCCCCCCTCCCTGCGCCACGCCACCTTTCCTTGCTGTTCCTCTCTTCCCCCCCCCCCCCCCCCCCCCCCCCCACCCACCACGACCCCCCTGTTTCCTGTCACTGCTCCCCTCCGACTTGTAATCTATAAAATAAAACTGGGGGGAATTAAAAAAAAAACAACAAAAAACAAAAAACAACCCCCCAAAAACCGACAAAAGAACCAGTTTCAGTATCGCACACAACCCCAACGAGCATGAACGACTACTCTCGCAACACACACACACACACACCACACACACACGCCCTTCACCTGTCATGGCGGAAGAGGTGACCTCTGCCCTGGTCAAGGTCAGGTCCAGCAGCCCTTGCGAAGACGAGGCCGATCCCACGCTGGAGCCCTGCGAGGACTCCAGGCTGGAGCCGGACATGCCGCCTCCCTCCGGGGTCATCCCGGACCCGGGCAGCAAGGAGCCGGACAGGCTGGGAAGGGTCAGCCCCGACCCGCCCATGGACGACCCTCCCCCGAGCCCGGAGGTCACCATGCCGCCAGACCCCAGCAAGGTCAACCGAGACCCGCTTCCGCCTCCGGTGAGAGGCCGTTTCCGGTGAAGCTGGACCCCGTCCCGTGGCCGGCGCCCAAGCTCAAGCCCGACCCGGAGCCTCCGTAGATGGAGGGGAGGGAGGCGGGGAGGCTGAGCGGGTGGGTCTGGGACAGGCCGTGGCTGTCGTGAAGCATCTGATGCTGTTGCTGCAGCTGGTTGTGCTGCTGCTGCTGCTGCTGTTGTTGCTGCTGCTGATGGTGAAGATGGAGGCTCGCTGACGTGGCCTGGGAGTGTGACATCAGGTTGACGTTGTCGTAGGGAGGGATGGGGCCTGAAGACGTATCCATGGAGGAGCCGTGGAGGCGGAGGAAGCGGAGGGGGCGGAGGCAGAAGCAGAGGCGGAGGAGGAGGAGGGACGCCTTGGACTTGGACTTGGGCGAGGCGCTCTTGGTTTTCGGTTTGCGCTTCCTGGTTTGAATGCCGTCCTTCTTCATGGAGAGGGGCCGGGCCACCTGAATGGGGGGACACACCGGAACACTTTGTTTGTGGGGGTACATTTGTATGTGTCCCCAACCCTATGTGTCTGTCTGCTATGTGTCCCTGTCTCTGTGTGTCTGTCTGTGTCTGTGTGTGTCTGTCAGCTGTGTCTCTGTCTCCGTATGTGTATGTCTGTCTGCGTGAGTCTCCATCTGTATGTGTCTGTCCGTGCGTGAGTCCCCCACGTCTGTATGTGTGACCTGTCTGTATTTAAACAAAGTTTGTATGTGTTTTAATTCCTGTCTGCATACGTCCTTATTTTGTATGTATCCCTGTCTGTATGTGCCCCCTCTGTTTGTGTGTCCCTGTCTGTGTGTGTCCCCGTCTGTTTGTATCCCCGTCTGTATGTATCCCAGTCTGTTTGTATGTATCCCCGTCTGTATGTGTCCCTGTCCGTATGTGTCCCCTGTATCTCCACGAGTCCGTCCGTATGTATTCCTGTCTGTATGTGTTCGTCCGTCTGTATGTGTCCCCTGTGTGGTGTGTGTGTAGTGTGTGTGTGTGTGTGTGTGTGTGTGTGTGTGTGTGTGTGTGTGTGTGTGTGTGTGTGTGTGAGTCTAAATGTGTTGTGTCTCTTTGTGTCCCTGTCTCTATGTGTCCCCGTCTATATGTATCCCCATCTGTATGTGTTCCCCGTCTGTATTTGTACCCGTCTGTATGTGTCCCTGTCTGTCTGTATGTGTCTGTCTGTATGTGCCCCCGTCTGTATGTGTCCCTGCCTGTATGTGTCCCTATCTGTATGTATCCCTGTTTGCATGTATCCCCGTCTGTATGTGCCCCTGCCTGAATGTGTCCCCATCTGTATGTGCACCTGTCTGTACGTGTCCCTGCCTGTACGTAACCTGTCTGTATGTGTTCCAGTCTGTATATGTACCTGTCTGTATGTATCCCTGTCTGTATGTGTCCGTCTATAAGTGTCCCCCGTTTGCATGTGTCCGTCTGTATGTGTCCCCGTTGGTATGTGTCCCCGTCTGCATGTGTCCCCGTCTGTACGTGTCCCCCGTCTGTATGTGTCCCCGTCTGCATGTGTCCCTGTCGGTATGTGCACCTGTCGGCATTTCTGTGTGCCTGTCTGTATTTGTCCCTTTATATACGTGTCCCCATCTGTTTGTCCCTGCCAGTATGTGTCCCCGCCTGTATGTGTCCACGTCTGTATGTGTGCCTGTCTGTATGTGTCCCTGTCTGTATGTATTCCTGTCTGTATGTGCTCCCGTCTGTATATGTACCTGTCTGTATGTATCCCTGTCTGTATGTGTGTCCGTCTGTATGTGTCCCGTCAGTATGTGTCCTCCTCTGTATGTGTCCGTCTGTATGTGTCCCGTCAGTATGTGTCCTCGTCTGTATGTGTCCTCGTCTGTATGTGTCCTCGTCTGTATGTGTCCCGTCAGTTTGTGTCCTCGTCTGTATGTGTCTGTCTGTCTGTGTCCCCACTTGTATATGCCCGTCTGTCTGTGTCTGTCCCCCGTCTGTACATGTCCCCTCTGTATGAACCCCGTCTGTATGTGTCCCATCTGTATGAACCCCGCCTGTATGTGTCCATGTCTGTATGTGTCCCCGCCTGTGTGTCCATCTGCATGTGTCCCTGTCTGTATGTGCCCCCCCGTCCTTACGAATCCCTGTCTGTAAGTGTCCCCGTCTGTACGAATCTCTGTTTGTATGTGTCACCGTTTTTATGTGTCCCCGTCTGCAAATCCCCGCCTATATGTGTCACCATTTGTATGTGTGTCCGTTTGTATGTGTCCCTATCTGTATATGTCCTTGTCTGTATGTGTCCCTGTCTGTATGTGTCCCTGTCTCTGTCGTGTGTGTCCCCTGTCTGTAGGTGTCCCTGTCTGTATGTGTCCGTCTGTATGTGTCCCTGTCTGTATGAGTCCTTGTCTGTATGAATTCCTGTCTGTATGTATCCCCATCTGTATGTGTCAATCTGTATGTGTCTGTCTGTGTCCCCGTCAGTATGTGTCCGTCTGTATGTGTCCCTGTCAGTATATGTCCGTCTGTATGTGTCCCTGTCTGTTTGTATCCCTGTCTGTATGTCTTCGTCTGTATGTGTCCCTGTCTGTAGTCTGTAGTAGTAGAATTAGTAGTAGAAGTAGCAGTAATACTAGTGGTAGTAGTAGTGGTAGTAGTAATGATGATGATGACGGCGACGACGACGACGACGACGAAGACGATGATGATAATGAAAACGATGATGATGATGATAATGATGATGTTATTGTTGTTGTTGTTGTTGTTGTTGTTGTTGTTGTTGTTGTTGTTGTTGTTGTTGTTGATGATGATGATGATGATGATGATGATGATATACAAGTAATCTACTACTACTACTACAACTACTAATTCAACTCCTCCTCCTCCTCCTCCTCCTCCTCCCCCTTCTACTACTACTAGAGACAACAAATTCCACGATAAAGACAATGTCGATGACGCTGTTTGTGATGATGATGATGATGACGACGATGACGACCCTGTGGTTCTCACCTGGTGCAGTTTGAAGTACAGGCCACAGGCGTTGCAGACCGGTTCCCCCTCCGCGTTGCGGCGCCACAGGGTGGTGGTGGTGGTGCCGCAGTTGGCGCACGACAGTCCCATGCGGCGGCCCCCCGACTGCACGTGAAACACGTGGGTCATTCCGAGCCAGGTCACATAGGGGGCGTTTTCAAAAGTTTTTTTTTTCCTTAATTTTATGATTTGGTTCCTGCGTGTGAGCGTGCATGCGTGCGTGCGTGCGTGTGTGTGTGTGTGTGTGTGTGTGTGTGTGTGTGTGTGTGTGTGTGTGTGTGTGTGTGTGTGTGTGTGCGTGTGTGCGTGTGTGTGTGTGTGTGTGTGTGTGTGTGTGTGTGTGTGTGTGGTGTGTGTGTGTGTATGTGTGTGTGTTGTATCACCTTGTCTGTTCCTTTCTTTCCCTGCCCACCTCTCCTCCTCCTCCTCCTCCTCCTCTCTCTCTCTGTGAATTATTTGTGTATCGTAGTTTTTACAGTCATGAATACTTATCTCAGTTCATAAATTATGCTCACTCACCTCTTCATAAGGGGCCGCGGTCTATATGAAAAAAAACATCCGAATCTCTCTCTCTCTCTCTCTCTCTCTCTCTCTCTCTCTCTCTCTCTCTCTCTCTCTCTCTCTCTCTCTCTCTCTCTCTCTCTCTCTAACTTCGAGGTGTTCTCAATCTCCTCGGACAATCACGACATAGGTAAATCAGGCACTCTCGTTCGTCTCATACTCGGGAACCCGCGAGTAACACATAAATGGTACCAAAATGTACATGACATAAAGCAATCCATTCACTCTCGTCTCCACTCATAAGTAACACGTTAACGTACACCTTTAATTGTGCATAGATAGAAATATTTTCCTATTGCGTTTAACAACAAAACCAAACAACAACAAACAACAACAAACAAAAAACAAACAACAAAAGAAGTAAGAGTTACACCCATTTATAAATCTGGGCGATAATTCAAATCCTTCAATTTACACACCACTGCCAGCTACATGTCTTCTTTCCAATCCTCTAGAAAAGACGTTTAAATAAACACATTCTTCTCCACTAAACGCATAGTACTGGCTCCATCCTAGATATCTGGTTTCAGACAATACCATTCCTGTCATTCTGCATTCATCAATTTTGTAGATGGCTGGGGTAATGTCATTAACAACAACAGAGATTGTGGTGTCCTTTTCGTTGATTTCACAAAAGCCTTCGACGTCATTGATCATCATGCCCTCCACTGAAAGATAAAATCATGCGGTTCATCAACATCTGCCCCCATATATTTCTATTTCTATTAATTGATCACAAAAAGACAGTAATATGTGATCTAAGGCACATCTGTCTCTTCAACAGCAACCCTTAATTGTGGCGTTCTACAAGGTTACACTTTTGGCCCTCCTTTCTTCTCGATTTACATCATGATCTATCCACACATATAGATCTACATGTAAGCTTTTTTGCAGAGGATACACACCAGCCATTATGATATTACTGGTCTTGTAATAAATTTGCAAGAAAATACCAACGACCTTATAAAATGGACATAACCTACCCCACATGTCATTCCCCCTCCAACCCCCCCCCCCCCCCCCCCCCCCTCCAAAAAAAAATATATATACATACATACAGCCGGACCAAAAAGAAAAGAAAAAAACTTTCCAATGATTTCCCTCAAGTCTTAGGATTAATAAACTAAAACACACTCAGCTAGAATCTCCCTCCAAATAACTTTATTACGCAAAAGGCTTTCCCAGAAAATCTATCAACTTACCCAATCAAGCACTCCTTTGACTTTCATTCACGTAAACTCTTTTTCCAAGCTCACATTCAATCTTTAGTCGATTATGCATCGACTTTTACGCGTTTCTGCGAGTACCAACACACTGAAGCCATGTTGAGCCTACACAAAAGAGTGCGCGCTCATGATTATCGTTTCTGAAGAAAACTAATCTCGAAAGCTCAGACTGTGAAAGTCTACGTGGTTTTTGCATTCCTTTAAGCCAGGGACTCAAACACAACAAAGGGCACACGATGTGCAATGCAGTGACCGGGAACACTCCATCAACTGCAATGAGCCGATTCTCTAAAATTTTGTCGAGAAACTCAAAAACAAAAAAAAAAAAAAAAAAAAACAAAAAAAAAAAAGTCCACATCTCAATCTCCAGAATTGACTTATTTTCGTTAAAATCTAGTTTCATTTTGTGGAACTCCGTTCCAGAGTCCATCAGAAAAATTCACCGTACAGCTTAAAAAAAAAACAACACAAACAACAAACAAACAAACAACAACAACAACAACAACACAACAACAACAACCATTACCTAATGCATCTTCTGCTGTAAACGTACTAATTAACCATCAAAATCATAATCCATCTTTTTTACTATTGTATTTATGTATCCGTTTTTTTTTTCTCTCTCTCTCTCACTCTCTCTCTCTCTCTCTCTCTCTCTCTCTCTCTCTCTCTCTCTCTCACGCAAGCGTGATCGTATACGTACTCTTTGTTCCCTCTCCTTATCGTAAATATTTGTCGATTTCCGTACTCTCTCTCTCTCTCTCTCTCCTCTCTCTCTCTCTCTCTCAAATGATACAACCCTTTTGGCCTCACGAACGTTTTGTATCCTGCACATTTACTCGCGTGCTCCGACTATAATCTGATTTTGTTTCATCGGTCGTTTCGTGATTTTCAGTTGTTATCTCCTCTGTCATTCTCCGTTTCTTATTACACGATACGACCGCTACGCCCCACTCTTGTGATACATAGTACAAATTACTCAAGAGCTTCACCTTTAATCTGTTTGGTTCATCAGTGGTTTCAGTTGTACTTGTTGAATCATTTTCTCCGGTTCTTTCTTCTGTCATGTCCCCCCCCCCCCCCCTCCTCTCTCTCTCTCTCTTCCAAAGACTGATTGGAAGAATAGGCTCTGCCTAAAATCTCAATCCTTGATGGAATGAAAGTGTTCTGAGTTCCCTCCCTCTCTGTCTGTCTGTCAGTCTGTCTCTCTCTTTCTCGACTTCTCTCTCTCTCTCTCTCTCTCTCTCTCTCTCTCTCTCTCTGTGTCTCTGTCTGTCTGTCTGTCTGTCTGTCTGTCTCTCTCTTATTGCATGTCAGTGCGTTACACTCTACTTTCCACATATCTTCGTCCCGTATTAAAATGCTTACCTTTGTGATTCGCTGCTCTCTTCAATTTCTAAATTTCTCCTCTCTTCCCCCACCCTCCTCACAACCCTCTCTGCCCCCCTCCCTCCCTCCTCTCTTTCTCTGCACTCCCTGTACCTCTCCCCATCACTCTCTGTTGAATGTATATGCGCCTGCTGTCTTCTTGCATATGCAAAATCTACCCTTTATCGTTGCCCTAAAGGTGCTATTTCCTTCTCTTAGTTAGTTTTTTTTGTCTGCCAGTCTGTCTGTCTGTCTTTCTCTTTGCACTCTATGTCTGTCTGTCTGTCTGTCTGTCTGTCTGTCTCTCTCTCCAGCTGTGTATGATTTGTATTCTCTTTCGCGTGCCTTACACCAATGCCTAACAATCATGTAAACATGTCCTTTTGCGTCACCTGTTCTGTTCCGTATGAATGTTGAATTACGCTATTATTACTTAAATGATTTCTTTTTTTAACTATTGCACCTCCCCCATCTTCCCCCACTCTCTGTCTCACGCACCCCCCCCCCCCCCCCCCCCCCCACCACACACACACACACGCGCGCGCGCGCGCGCGCAAAAACACACACAAACACGCATGCACACATACACACACACGCATAGCACGCACACACACACACACACACACACACACACACACACACACACACACACACACACACACACACCACACACACACACACCGTACCACGGACCTGCCAACACGACCCAAGGACTACCACTTGTGAAGTGTGGACACTCTTCAGCGGAGAGAAAACAATAGTCCACTAAGCCCTGGTACAAGAGGGCGGGGGTAGGGTTCGCGGGTGTGCGCGTGCGCGCGCGCGCGCGCGTGCGAGCGTATGTGTGTGTGTGTGTGTGTGTGTGTGTGTGTGTGTGTGTGTGTGTGTGTGTGTGTGTAGAGTTATGACTCACACATTCACCCCTTCGTCTACATTTCGCCACCCAGTTCGGCTTTATGTGTTGAAAAAGACAATAATAATGTTGAATAATCAGAATTTTCTTTTGGTTACCTTTAGCTCTTAAAAAACCAATATTTCTTTTTTGTTGTATTGAACATAAAGTAGGTTTTTCATCTGAATTAAAAATAAGATGGTTTAAATTCCGTCAATGTCTTTAGGTCCTTGAGAGGGAGGGAGGGAGGGGGGGGGGGGGGCGGCGGGAGTGAGGGGGGGGGGGGGGGGGGGGGGACTGACGGCTGACCCAGCCACTGTGACGCAGGTTCCCGGCTGGGAGGGCGTGGGTTCCATTCCCATCAAAGCCGTTCCTTTGTGGAATCCCCCCCCCCCCCCACCCCCCCCCACCCCCACCAGCTCATACCACGAGCTGAGTTTGCTACGGGCTCACTCGGAAAGACTGGGACCACACTGTTGATTTTCGTCCACTTTATGGATGCGACTCTGAGAGTGTCGCTCAAATTTCCTTGTCAACACTGCGGGTATCTGTATCTCTCGGGCCTGGTTGACACCGGGGCATACTATGAAAGTAAGCACAGAGTACGGTCCTGTCATGTAGTCCCAGTCCAGAAACGAAAAAAAAAGTTATCTTCATTATTATTCTCGATTAGCATTAAAGAAAAAAAAAAAGCATGTGTCCCTTCAAGCCCTGCTCTCATAGTGACCTCAATTTCGATTACCTCTTCACGTTCATGTCCTTGGTTTGAATCCGTCGAGGTCACCGGTTTCGGCAAATTCATGGGGGGGGGGGGGGGGGGGGGGGGGGGGGGCTTGTCGGTGGATGGACGTGGTGGCGCCCTCAGGAGGGAGAGCTCATTCACGCCGGCTGTGCGACCAAGCAACTATTGTCATCAATAGTTGGTGACTTAGTAGGTGGTGTCCTGCGTGTGTTGGATCAGAACAGGCGTCAACTGTACACCACCGAAGTGACTCGGCAGCGGCAGAACGACTGACACTGCCTGCTCCCTGTGGTTTGCCGGTGCTGGGGCTGGGGGAGGGACAAGCCAGGGTGTGGCTGTGGACGGGGAGGCCGGTATGAACGGTGTGGGTGCAGTGCCACTGAGGTGGCACGTGAGATAAGAGGCAGCGGGAGAAAAAAAAAAAAAAAAAGGCTGAAACATGATAGGACCAGATTTCGTTAACCCCCAAAATAACATTTAGTTTACCTGAAACGAACACGTAAGGGGGATTTTCAACGGAAAGGAGCTAAGTAATATAAACAAGGCAGTTTAAGTCCTCCTCTGTTGTTTTCCTTTTCAAGCAGGGCTCTGGGTGTCACCATGACAGCAGGGCTTTGAGGGTCACCATGAGAGCAGGGCTTGAAGGGTCACCATGACAGCAGGGCTTGAAGGGTCACCATGACAGCAGGGCTTGAAGGGTCACCATGACAGCAGGGCCTGAAGGGTCACCATAAGAGCAGGGCTTTGGGGGTCACCATGAGAGCAGGGCTTGAAGGGTCACCATGACAGCAGGGCTTTGATGGTCACCATGACAGCAGGGTTTTGAGGGTCACCATGACAGCAGGGCTTGAAGGGTCGCCATGAGAGCAGGGCTTTGAGGGTCACCATGAGAGCAGGGCTTTGAGGGTCTCCATGAGAGCAGGGCTTTGAGGGTCACCATGAGAGCAGGGCTTTGAGGGTCTCCATGAGAGCAGGGCTTGAAGGGTCACCATGACAGCAGGGCTTTGAGAGTCACCATGAGAGCAGGGCTTTGAGGGTAACCATGGAAGCAGGGCTTGAAGGGTCACCATGAGAGCAGGGCTTTTAAGGGTCACCATGACAGCAGGGCTTGAAGGGTCACCATGACAGCAGGGCTTTGAGGGTCACCATGAGAGCAGGGCTTTGAGGGTCACCATGACAGCAGGGCTTTAAGGGTCATCATGACAGCAGGGCTTGAAGGGTCACCATGACAGCAGGCTTTGAGGGTCACCATGACAGCAGGGCTTTGAGGGTCACCATGACAGCAGGGCTTTTGAGGGTCACCATGAGAGCAGGGCTTGAAGGGTCACCATGAGAGCAGGGCTGTGAGGGTCACCATGAGAGCAGGGCATACGTGTGTGTGTGTGTGTGTGTGTGTGTGTGTGTGTGTGTGTGTGTGTGTGTGTGTGTGTGTGTGTGTGTGTGTGTGAGAGAGAGAGAGTGAGACAGAGCAGAGAGAGAGGAGAGAGGGTGACGGAGAGAGAGAGAGAGAGGAGAGAGAGAGAGAGAGATGAGACGAGAGGGGGAACTTCTATCTCAGAGAGAGAGAGAGAAGCGACCAGAGACTTATTTTCCACACTCTATCTAATCCTACTCTTACACGCTCAGACATTTAAAACACACACACACACCACACACCACACACACACACACACACACACCACACACACACACACACACACCACACACACACACATGCGCGCGCGCGCGCGCATATGCATACACCACGTATCTCTATATATTTTATATCTATACGTTACATGTGGCATATATATGTATACAGATAGACAGACAGATAGATACACACACATACACACGCAAATTCACCACATAAAAAAACAATCAGATCAGAGAGAGATAGATACGGAGAAGAGAGAGATCAGAGAGAGACAGAGAGAGAGGAGAGAGAGAGAGGAGAGGGAGCGAGAGGAGAGAGATCCCAGAGAAGAGATCGATGAGACAGAGAGAGAGAGAGAGACAGGACAGACAAAAGAGAGGGAGACAGAGAGAGAAAGACTTCATCTCACGAACAACGTAACGGATCTTCTAAGTCCCCTGATTCAAATAGTGTTTTACTGTCCTCACCACAATCAAACAAAGACACAACGTCCCCTGACTCAACATCCTCACCACAATCAAACAAAGACAGTCCCCTGTACTCAACAGTCCTTACTGTCCTCACCACAATCAAACAAAGTCACAGTCCCCTTGACTCAACAGTCCTTACTGTCCTCACCACAATCAAACAAAGACAAGACACAGTCCCCTGACTCAACATTCCTCACTGTCCTCACCACAACCCAACAAAGGCACAGTCCCCATGACTCAACGGTCCTTACTGTCCTCACCACAACCAAAACAAGTCACAGTCCCCTTGACTCAACAGTCCTTACTGTCCTCACCACAACCAAACAAAGGCACAGTCCCATGACTCAAACGGTCCTTACTGTCCTCACCACAATCAAACAAAGACACAGTCCCCTGACTCAACAGTCCTCACCACAACCAACACAAGACACAGTCCCCTGACTCAACAGTCCTTACTGTCCTCACCACAACCAAACAAAGGCACAGTCCCCATGACTCAACAGTCCTTACTGTCCTCACCACAACCAAACAAAGGCACAGTCCCCATGACTCAACAGTCCTCACTGTCCTCACCACAATCAACAAAGACACAGTCCCATGACTCAACAGTCCTCACTGTCCTCACCACAACCAAACAAAGACACAGTCCCCATGACTCAACGGTCCTTACTGTCCTCACCACAATCAAACAAAGACACAGTCCCCATGACCAAACAGTCCTCACTGTCCTCACCACAACCAAACAAAGACACAGTCCCCTGACTCAACAGTCCTTACTGTCCTCACCACAACCAAACAAAGGCACAGTCCCCATGACTCAACAGTCCTTACTGTCCTCACCACAACCAAACAAAGGCACAGTCCCCATGACTCAACAGTCCTCACTCCTCCCACACCACAACCAAACAAAGACACAGTCCCCTGACTCAACAGTCCTTACTGTCCTCACCACAATCAAACAAAGACACAGTCCCCTGACTCAACATTCCTCACTGTCCTCACCACAACCCAACAAAGGCACAGTCCCCATGACTCAACGGTCCTTACTGTCCTCACCACAACCAAACAAAGTCACAGTCCCCTTGACTCAACAGTCCTTACTGTCCTCACCACAACCAAACAAAGACACAGTCCCCATGACTCAACGGTCCTTACTGTCCTCACCACAATCAAAACAAAGACACAGTCCCTGACTCAACAGTCCTCACTGTCCTCACCACAACCAAACAAAGACACAGTCCCCTGACTCAACAGTCCTTACTGTCCTCACCACAACCAAACAAAGGCACAGTCCCCATGACTCAACAGTCCTCACTGTCCTCACCACAACCAAACAAAGACACAGTCCCCTGACTCAACAGTCCTTACTGTCCTCACCACAACCAAACAAAGGCACAGTCCCCTGACTGACTCAGTCCATTCATCACCACAACCAAACAAAGGCACAGTCCCCTGACTCAACAGTCCTTACTGTCCTCACCACAACCAAACAAAGACACAGTCCCCTGACTCAACAGTCCTCATCCTCCACAACCAAACAAAGACAACAGTCCCCTGACTCAACATTCACTGTCCTCACCATAACCAAACAAAGGCACAGTCCCCTGACTCAACAGTCCTTACTGTCCTCACCACCACCAAACAAAAAGACACAGTCCCCTGACTCAACAGTCATCACCACAACCAAACCAAGACACAGTCCCCTGACTCAACAGTCATCACCACACAACCAAACAAACACAGTCCCCTGACTCAACAGTCCTCTCACCACAACAAAACAAAGGCACATCCCCTGACTCAACAGTCCCTTACTGTCCTCACCGCAACCAAACAAAGACACAGTCCCCTGACTCAACAGTCATCACCACAACCAAACAAAGACACAGTCCCCTGACTCAACATTCATCACCACAACCAAACAAAGGCACAGTCCCCTGACTCAACAGTCCTTACTGTCCTCACCACAACCAAACAAAGACACAGTCCCCTGACTCAACAGTCATCACCACAACCAAACAAAGACACAGTCCCCTGACTCAACAGTCCTCACCGTCCTCACTACAACCAAACAAAGGCACAGTCCCCTGACTCAACAGTCCTTACTGTCCTCACCACACAACCAACAAAGGCACAGTCCCCTGACTCAACAGTCCTTACTGTCCTCACCACAACCAAACAAAGGCACAGTTCCCCTGACTCAACAGTCCTCACCACAACCAAACAAAGGCACAGTCCCCATGACTCAACAACAGTCTTACTGTCCTCAACACACCAAAACCAACAAGACACAGTCCCCTGACTCAACAGTCTTCACTGTCCTCAACACAACCAAAGACAGTCCCCTGACTCAACAGTCCCTCACCACAACCAAACAAAGACACAGTCCCCTGACTCAACAATCGTCACCACAACCAAGCAAAGACACAGTCCCCATGACTCAACAATCCTTATTGTCCTCACCACAACCAAACAAAGACACAGTCCCTGACTCAACAGTCCTTACTGTCCTCACCACAACCAAACAAAGGAAAGACACAGTCCCCTGACTCAACAGTCCCTAGTGTCCTCACCACAACCAAACAAAGGCACAGTTCCCTGACTCAACAGTCTCAACAGTCCTCACCACAAACAAAGGCACAGTCCCCTGACTCAACAGTCTCAACAGTCCTCACCATAAACAAAGGCACTGTCTCCTGACTCGACAGTCTTAACAGTCCTCACCACAACCAAACAAAGGCACAGTCCCCTGACTCAACAGTCCTCACCACAACCAAACCAAAAGACACAGTCCCCATGACTCAACAGTCCTCACTGTCCTCACCACAACCAAAACAAAGGAACAGTCCCCCCTGACTCAACAGTCCTTACTGTCCTCACCACAAACCAAACAAGACACACAGTCCCCCATGACTCAACATTCCTCACTGTCCTCACCACAACCAAACAAAGACACAGTCTCCATGACTCAACAGTCCTTAGTGTCCTCACCACAACCAAACAAAGGCACAGTTCCCTGACTCAACAGTCTCAACAGTCCTCACCACAACAAAAAGGCACACAGTCCCCTGACTCAAACAGTCTCAACAGCCTCACCATAAACAAAGGCACTGTCTCCTGACTCGACAGTCTTAACAGTCCTCACCACAACCAACAAAAGCACAGTCCCCTGACTCAACAGGTCCTCACACCTCAACCAAAACCAAGTCCCAAAGGCACAGTCCCACATGACCAAAACAACAGTCCTCACTGTCCTCACCACAACCAAACAAAGACAACAGTCCCCCCTGACTCAACAGTCCTACTGTCCTCACCACAACCAAACAAAACACACAGTCCCCATGACTCAACAGTCCTCACTGTCCTCACCACAAACCAAACAAAGACACAGTCTCCATGACTCAACAGTCCTTACTGTCCTCACACAACAACCCAAACAAAGGCACAGTCCCCTGACTCAACAGTCCTCACGACAACCATAACACAAAGGCACAGTCACGTGAGCCACGGCACAGGTCGGTCCTCACACGTGAAATCAAAAGGCACAGTCCCCCTTCCCTCTGAGTCCTTCACCTCACAACCAACCAAAGACAAGTTCAGGGTACAATGACTGCGGCTGATTAACTGAAACAACACGCTCAACGGTCACTCACCACAACCAAACAAAGAGAAGTCCCCAGGGAGTCAACAGTCCTACTGTCCTCACCACAAACCAAACAAAGACCACAGTCCCCATGACTCAAACAGTCACACGTCCTCACCACAACACAAACAAAGACACAAGAGAGACTCACAGAGAGTTCTGAGGAGAGAGAGAAGAGACAAAGGCACTGTCTCCCTGACTCGACAGGTACCAACAGTCCTCACCACAAACACAAACAAAGGCACAGTCCCCTGACTCAACAGTCACACACACACCACACCAAACACAAACAACGTCGCCTGACTCGACAGTCCCCAGAGAGAGACAACAAAGGTCACTGTCCTCGGAGACCAGAAACAGTCGGACAAACCAAACAGACAAGCACAGTCCCCTGACAACACCACACCACAACACACAAACCACAGTACCCACACACACAGTCCCACACACACCACACACAACCAAACACCGAGAGAGAGTCCGATCAGACAGAGAGAACTGAAATCAAAACCACACCAAACAAGACCAGAGAGTCCACTCAAAGACACAGCTCCTCACCCACAACACACACACACTGTCCAGCCCACCACAACCAAACGAAGACACAGTCTCCATGACTTCAAACAGTCCCCATGACACGAACAGAGAGAGACGACAACCAAGACGAAGGCAGGAGACAAGACGGCAATGGTCGGTCACACGTGAAATCAAAACTTCAGAGAGGGAGAGAGATGAGAGGAGTTCTACAGACAGACAAGTTCAGGGTAGAGACTGCGGGCTGACTTAATGAATCAGAAACAGCGAGAGACAGAGATAGAAGATCAGGAGGTGATGAGTGAGTAGAATGAAGACAAGGGGCATAGAGTGCTCGTCGGCACGGTTTGAAAGAGAGAGAGCGAGGAGAGAGGAGAGAGGAGAGAGAGAGGAGAAGAGAGAGGAGAGAGAGACAGACAGACAGGTGACGAGAGGGGAGAGACAGACAGAGAGACAGAGGAGAGAGGAGAGAGAGAAGCACAGGAGAGACACACACAGCACACACACAACGCGCGCGCGCACACACAGGGATGGAGACGCACAGAGAGACGCGACGCGCACAGAGAGAAGAGAGAGAGAGGAGAGAGACGAGAGAGAGGAGAGAGAGAGAGGAGAGACGGGAGAGAGACAGAGGAGACAGACAGAGACAGACAGAGACACACACACAACACCCACACACCACACACACACACACACACAACACACACACACACACACACACACACACACACAGAGAGAGAGAGAGAGAGAGAGAGAGGGAGAGAGGAGAGAGAGAGGAGTGAGAGAGAGAGAGACGCACACCACACACTCTCACAAACACAGAGACAGAGACAGAGAGAACACACAGAGACAGAGAGAAAGGCACAGAGAGAAAGAAGAGAGAGGAGAGAGAGAGGGGAGAGAGGAGAGAGAGAGAGAGAGAGAGAGGGAGAGAGAGAGAGAGAGAGAGAAAGAGAGAGAGAGAGAATGAGAGAGGATTGAGAGAGAGAGACAGAGAGGACAGGCATATATTATATATATATATATATATATATAATTAATATATATATATATATATATATATATGGAGAGAGAGAGAGAGGAGAGACGAGAGAGAGAGAGAGAGAGGAGACGCACCTGTGAAAGTAGTGGCTACAAGAGTGTGAACGACACGAAGTGAGACAGCGTTGTAAACCCCCCCCCCCCCCCCCCCAAAAAAAAAAAAAAAAAAAAAAAAAATGACGGAAAAAAATGGGCGAAGCTACATGCCCACAATACTGACTCCCATCATGATCAGACAAAAAAAAAAAAAAAAATAAAAATAAAAAAGAAAAACAAAAGCAAACAAAAAACACCGGGATGTGATCATGTCTTGGGATGTCATTATCAAACAAAAAACCGTCAACGGATTGAGAAAACATAAGCGCGAAAAGAGCCAACGATGTGAAGGGGAGAGTACACACTCTCCCGCCTCGCTTTCCCCACTGCTCTCCCTTCACAGTGTCCGTACGTTCGCGTACGTCTCCACCCGTTTCCGGGGATTTTTAAGGTCACCCCAAGAGAACTGTTCACGTGGATGGCTGCAATCTCAAATCAAATCAAATCAAATCATGTTATTTTAAGCCTTGCCTACTACAAAAGCCAGATCAGGGCTGAAACACTATTAAAACAATAGTGAAATAATTAAAATGCAAACTTAAAAACTCAATACCAGTTATATCTTTACATCAAAAGACATGCAGAAAGACAGTCTGTCATTCTCAAATGAAAATCAAATTTTTTTTTTACAAACATGGATTTCTTTCAAAAACTGAAATATCTAATCCGGCCGGGGGGGGAACATCCTGGAACAAGGTGTTCATTGAGCTTGCCATGAAGTGTTTGTATCTGACGTCATGTTCGCTCCCTACATTCCATTAGAAAGAGTCTAATGCCGAGAGACGCTCATCACACGGGACACAAAACGTGAAGCTTCGTCACTCTCTAAAAAATACGAATGAGTTAAAAACGAATGGCCAGTGCGCAGCCGGCATAAAAGTGTTTCTTCTTGCGACCGCCAGAGGCAGATGAAGGAATCTCTTTCAGGTTTAGGCGGATCTGGACAGTTTTGTTATCCGTCTGTGTGTTCCAGACTTCCTGCCAGAGATCTCTGATGACCTCCAGCTGGCTAAAGTTCTTTCTCCCCTGCTGTATGTATGGTTGGGCCAGTTCTGCTGTCGATTCGCGTCGTCTCATTTTCAGATACGCCCCCCCCCCCACCCCCCCTATCCCACCCCACATGCACACACTCCCTTTTACAACCTCCGAGGCAGATCCCCCGTGTCTATTTTGAGAGTTCTGGTATGTTGGGAAATAACGGCGTCTGTTGTGGTGGCAGTAGAAGGAAAAACGAGAAAATATGGAATATGAACTTAAGTTTTCACACGCGCGCACGCGCGCGCGCGCACACACATACACACACACTCACTCACTCACACACACACACACACACACACACACACACACACACACACACACACACACACACACACACACACACGCACGCACGCACACACACACACACACATTCACCCTCTACCCCCACTACCCCCCCCCCCCCCCCCCACACACACACACACGGAAGCAGGTAAAACCTGATCGACAATGCTGTCGTAAACGGCATCTCTGTCTGTAAAATGATCACCATATAATCAGCGCGTGTTTTGAATAAGGCTGCTACAAACAAGAGCAAGTCGTCAGATTTTTTTTCCTGCTTTCAGTTTACATCTCTCCCAGAATTCACGACACGTTTCAGCTCCCTTGCAAACAAATTTAGCCTGGTCACGTCACATGGGCTGTTCGGCATGGAAAGGGCCGCCACTCTTGAACAGTACGTAATAATACTTATATAGCGCCTATTCTCGGCTAGAGACCAAGCTCTAAGCGCTTACAATCAACACTCGTTTACACAACGGGCTGCCTACCTGGGTAGTGCCGACTGAAGAGCTGCCAGCTGGCGCTTCATTCAGTCGTTTCCCGTGTCATCCAGTCAATATCGTTCAATATCGTTCACTCAAGTTCCTTACTTCCTTCATTCTTTCCATTTCTCACGCAGGGTGCATGCTATGTGTAACGTGTCATCCATACCAATGGCCAAACTGGCCTTCTCTTCCGAAAGTTGGTGATGGGATTTTACGTGTGTGCAAGATATTATGCGTGCGTTCACACACGGAACCTCGGTTTATAGTCTCATTCGAAGGACGTGCCAATAAAAAAAAAAAAATGGTTTATTTTGTCAGTCTTGATATGCCAGACTACGTTCAGCTGATGTTTCCCCATGGAGTCTTGGTCCAGACCGATGCTGCGTGGGACGCTTTCGTTGATGATGGGACTCTGCGACATCGCTTTTCTTCCTCCTTCTCCCTTTCAACTCTGTGAGGAAGTCACTGGGGCAGCACACTGAAGAACAGTTCACCAGGTTCCTGCAGTTCTGTTGTCTATGGGGAGTCACTGAGGCATCACACTGAAGAACAGTTCATCAGGTTCCTCCAGTCCTGTTGTCTATGGGGAGTCACTGAGGCATCACACTGAAGAACAGTTCACCAGATTCCTCCAGTTCTGCCAGTGGTGTGTCATGGGCTGTTGGGTCTCTGCTCATGGCTTCCCTGTCACTCAGCAATCGTGTCAGTCCATCGTTTTTTTTTTTTTTTTTTTTTTTTTTTTTTTTAACTGTCTTCCCCTCCGTCTCTCTCTCTCCCCCCCCTCCTTCAACAGTTCCCTGGAGGATCGTTTTAGCAGAGGTCAATGGATCCTGTTACAAGGTCACAGTGACGCAGTTGTCTTTTCCTGACTGATGTCGGTAGATTTTTTTGTAATGTACGGGTGCTAGGTGCTGCCTGACGGTTTAAACGCGCTTCGTTGACTGGGTGATCATAAATCTACAAAATCAGGTCAGGGATTCCCCTCTGCTTCCGGTAACCATGCAAAACGCAGAGTAGTACCCGCCGCATGTAGGGTGCCGATCCAAGTAGTAAATCCCACCCACCTGTAGAGGGATGGGCTCCGCCAGCTTTAATCTGTTTCCCGAGTGACACCACATTTTAACCCAATAAAATCAAGAATGACAATTACCCAGTTTAGCTATGTTAACTGCTCTCTTCTCGTGTACTTATGCCTTTGTCTGTCTGTCTGTCTGTCTGTCTGTCTGTCTGTCTCTCTCTCTCTCTCTCTCAGCCTACTTTCTGATCTGTGACAGCTTACACACCCCACAGACTTAAATGAACAGAACTACAGTATTTTGATGTTAACACTTGATCAATGATTGTTACCGATACTCACCTGATTAGGCGTGGGGCTGTCTAAAGTCATGATGTCCTCTTGTTCTTCTCCGCCGTGATTAGCCCTTTGTCCGAAAGCTATGCGAGAAATACGCGAGAAAAATAAAAATGTCCTCTTCACCACCACGTCACACAATCCACTGATGACGTCACCAGAAACTGCGCACTCCGATTCAACATCAGTTCAGGTGTTTGCAGATGTTTTTTTTTTTTTAAGGACGCTGGAAGCGGATCTCTTGCGACTGGTGTTGTTATTGTTCTTGCTGTTGTCGTCGTTGCCGTTGTTTTGTTATCCACAAACAGAATTACGGATGTTGCTCAGCCGACAAGTGGACAAGTGTTTCTCTGCGAAATGACACCAGTCGCATTTTTTTCTATCACATTTCTCTCCACACAGTCTTTCCCCTTTAAATGCACACACATTCACATTTCGCTATGTGAACGGCTATTAGGGTTTTTAGACATAGCTGTGCACGAAAATTATTAACAAATCAAAACAGTGAAGAAATTGAGACACAAGTAAACCAGTCATACAGAAAGTCTGGAGTTTGAAAACGACTGTCTGTTTTATATCATACGTTTGAAATAATCTAAATCGGCAATGATAAACAAACAATGAAAACCACTGTGAAAAAAAAATAATCCTGCTTTCATACCCGTTCCCTCATTGTCATCTCTTAACCCCTATCGTTTCAAAGCTGTTTTATTTTAGTTGTTTGACTTTCCCCCGCATCTGTTTACTTATATTGTGTATGTCGTCTTTTCTTTCCCATCCTCCAAATTCCGTGTTAACTAAACTATCAGTTTTAAAAGACAACCCAACAGCAGTTCGACAGGTAGTCTGTTCAAAACAAAAACAAAAAACAACACAAACAAACAAACAAACAAACAAAAAAAAAAAAAAAAAAGAAAAAAGAGTGGACAGTGATCAGTCAGGTGTTTTCATTCGGCGTGGATCTGAACCCAGAACCCCAAACCGTCTTGACCATGGACTGTCAACTGAGCTGTTTCAGTCGCCGAAGACAAAGAACACTTTCATATTTACATAAAAGAATACTGTTGGCTTTTTTTTAAGATAAAAAGTACACTAAAAATAGACTTGAACAGAAGAAGAAAATATAAGGGGGGGGGGGGGGGGGGGGGGGGGGGGGGGGGGGGGGGGGGGGGGGATCATGCAGGAGAAAACTCCTGGGAGAAAACTGTCTCAGCAGAACGCGCGTACATGTTCCGTGAGAGTCCTGTACTTCATTATAGCGTCACGAGGACGTGGGGTGATGGCAGATATGGGCACGCACAAAAAGGGCAAGGAATCTCTTCATTTCGCTTGGTGCTACAAATGGACCTATATCCACCTTGACGTTTCAAACACTGTCTCGTGGAAACCAGGGAAACACTCAAACAGAAAACAGTGGACGTGTTTGGGTTTTTGCTTTTTGCTGACGCTTTTCATGCTCTCAAGGTCTGACCAGCGCATTGGCGCTAATGGGTAGGTCAGACATCTGCTAAGTCGTAGCCACGAGACCCTCTTCTTCAATTCTTTCATCTTGGTTGTTGATTCATTTATCCATCAGCTTAAAAATCATGCGTAGTGTGGTCTCAAAACTTAGCGGATGTGGTGTAGCGATATGGACTTGTCCACACGCAGTGAGGCCTCCTTGATGGAATTGAAACTGAAACTTCATGCTCGCCAATCACGAATGCAAGCAATTCGTCGATTGTGACGACAGAACTGCAAAGGAAAGTTGCAGCAGTGAACTGGGGGCAGCTCCAGAAGAGTTCTTGATAATGAGAACGTCAGGACTGACAATGTCCTCAGAACCTCGGACAGCACGTGACTCACCATCAAGACCTGATCACCACAGGGAGCAACAGAAAGCTGAAGGGGTCTGGACATGGGTCAAGGTCATGCGGACTCTTCAAGACCCTCCTCCATGAAACTGTGCGGTGGGAGAGACGGGACAAGCAGAGAAAGAGGTGGACAGACAACATGGCTGAGTCGACAGGGAAGAGGAGACAGGACAGACAGAGAAAGAGGTGGACAGACAACATGGCTGAGTGGACAGGGAAGAGGTCATAATCAGACAG
>JADBJO010004062.1:92790-95290 GCA_016801955.1 Conus betulinus | reverse complement strand
CGGTACCGGGGGGGGGGGGGGGGTGCAGAGGAGGTTCTCTGAAGGCTACTGTCAAGCTCTCCCTAGAGCTTTTCTCTCGCGCGTCAGGCCTGACCAAAACGCTAAGCACCAGAGATGAGAGTGTCACATATCGTTACAGGAAAATGTTTGGTCGCTTCCGTTCGTGTCTAACTCCAGTGCGGACAGACGCGGAACAGCAGGTAATATGGAAGTGCACACATCTGTCTTGTAGTGATTTCACAGCTTCTAGACCTTCGTTGGCGTGTCCACGAACACGTCAGTGAATTACATAAGCAATTTTCCCCGACGTGATAATATGTTTTATACGACAAGCTAGCGGTTTACTATATGACAGAAAAAAAAATTAAGATAACCGGAGAAAAATCGAGAGAGAGAGAGAGAGAGAGAGGGAGGGGGGAGGGAGAGGGAGGAGAGAGAGAGAGGGAGGAAGAGAGGAGAGAGAGAGAGAGAGAGAGAGAGAGAGGGAGAGAGAGAGAGAGGGAGGCCCCAGGGAGGAGAGAGAGAGAGAGAGAGAGGGAGAGAGAAGAGAGAGAGAGAGAGAGAGAGAGAGAGAAGGACGAGAGAGAGAGAGAGAGAGAAGCCCACCTAAAACGTTTACTGCTTATCTGAACGTCTTTTTCCTTCATCTTTACAATGTGGATTCTCCCCAAACAAAGGCACTGCGTTGATATCAACCATCACATTAACCCCTTTGAGTGTCTCACACGGAAACCGAGATGTTCCAATTAACCCACAAGGTTGAGTCTGATCGACATTCTTTTTTCAAACACTACTGTCTACATGCACGGCTAGGTTAACGCCGAGTCACGAACTGGGGCGATTTTTCCCTCCTCACTACGTTTTGCCTCACCACACACACACGACAGGATTTCTGAACTACGGGGATTCGAACCGTGAACAGCATCCACCACACGCGTTATTCCGAGGTGACACTGGCACACACACACACACCGCACTTGCACAGCCTCCAAACCTCGCACAGCAGCACTTCTACAGTACTCTCCAGACCAAAACGTCTGCCCCAAACCGGATATGGGGGTAGCTATCCTCCAACACCAAACACACCACTTCACAAGCCGTGTTGACAGCGTTCCCCATGGGGAAAAAAAAAATGAGCACGATCTCGAGCAGGTTTTTTACCTCGTCGCTCTTTTGGGGGCCCTAAAAACCACACCGCTCCTTTGGCCCTACCAGCCCACGTCGATCTGAAGGTGGTGGAGGTGGTGGTGGTGTGGTGATAAAATAATTTATGCCACGGAGTCTCCCTCTCCACTCTCCCCGACAGAGGGCGCTGCCCTGACGCCGCGATGAGTGAAGGGGCGAGCACTCGTGTTTGGTCCGCGGCTCCTCGACTCTGCATAATCGGTTTTGCAAGCTTTGGTTACACAGACGGACGGACGGACAGACCAACCGACAGAGAGACACGCGCGCACGAACGGACTGGCCGTGATTCTATCTGTGGGACGGGTGGGGAGGAGGGGAGGTGGGGCGTGGGGGGGAGTGTTGATAGGGGAAAGATGGTCGGCCGTTTCTCTTTCCTCACACAGATACATGCATAAGCACACAGGCACGAGCGATCGCGCGCGCGGGCGCGCACACGTCCGCACACACACACACACACACACACACACACACACACACACATCACACACACACCACACACCACACACACACACACACACACGCAGGAAAACACATACAGACACACACACACACACACCACACACACACACACCACACACACACACACACATACACACACAAGCGCGCGCATATACATAGAAAACAGGCATGGACATCCTGAGTGCGTTTGGAGAGAGAGAAATGAGAGAGAGAGAGAGAGAGAGAGAGAGAGAGAGAGAGAGAGAGAGAGAGCGAGACAGAGAGAGAGACGACAGACGAAGCCAGACAGACACACAGACACAGACAGACAGACACACAGAAAGACAGACTGACAGTGATCTTTGATACCGTAGAATGAAGATTTAGGCCGGGGCCCTGTATTACAGTCTGTCCTCATCGCGCACACATCACTTTAATACCTATCATCCCTACTGACAAATCCACAATGACAACAACTGCACTTCAGCCACAGCCCAGGACACTGACAAATCCACACGACAACACTGCACTTCAGCCACAGCCCACACACTGACAAATCCACATGACACTGCACTTCAGCCACAGCCCAGGACCCTGACAAAACAAAACTCCACATGACAACACTGCACTTCAGCCAGCCACAGCCCAGGACACTGACAAATCCACACGACAACACTGCACTTCAGCCACAGCCATACACTGACAAATCCACACGACAACAACTGCACTTCAGCCACAACCCAGGACACTACTGACTGACAAACCCACACGACAACACTGCACCACATTCAGCCACAGCCCAGGGACACTGACAGACAAATCCACACGACAAATCCAACAATTCGCTGCACTTCAGCCACAGGCCACAGCCAGGGAC
>JADBJO010004062.1:75290-82790 GCA_016801955.1 Conus betulinus | reverse complement strand
GTCTACGTCACCAGAATCTTTCAACATTTCATGATAACATGTAGTTTCATATATAATTATCAATCTGTTTCAAGAGTAGTTACACGGTATTCATGTTCATGTGGGGGGGGGATTGGGGGGGGGAGGGGGGGGGGGGGAACGGTTATAGTCTGGCTGAAAAATTGGTATGCAGTGCAGGGAAATTGGTATGGTATGTAGGTAGACTGGTATGGTGGTCAGGTAGACTGGTATGGTGGTCAGGTAGACTGGTATGGTGGTAAAGTAGACTGGTATGGTGGTCAGGTAGATTGGTATGGTGGTCAGGTAGATTGGTATGGTGGTCAGGTAGACTGGTATGGTGATCAGGCAGATTGGTATGGTGGTCAGGTAGACTGGTATGGTGGTCAGGTAGATTGGTATGGTGGTCAGGTAGATTGGTATGGTATGTAGGTAGACTGGTATGGTGGTCAGGTAGACTGGTATGGTGGTCAGGTAGACTGGTATGGTGGTCTGGTCAGGTAGATTGGTATGGTGGTCAGGTAGATTGGTATGGTGGTCAGGTAGACTGGTATGGTGATCAGGCAGATTGGTATGGTGGTCAGGTAGACTGGTATGGTGGTCAGGTAGATTGGTATGGTGGTCAGGTAGATTGGTATGGTATGTAGGTAGATTGGTATGGTGGTCAGGTAGACTGGTATGGTGGTCAGGTAGACTGGTATGGTAGTCAGGTAGACTGGTATGGTGGTCAGGTAGATTGGTATGGTGGTCAGGTAGATTGGTATGGTGGTAAAGTAGACTGGTATGGTGGTCAGGTAGATTGGTATGGTGGTCAGGTAGACTGGTATGGTGGTAAAGTAGACTGGTATGGTGGTCAGGTAGACTGTATGGTGGTCAGGTAGACTGGTATGGTGGTAAAGTAGACTGGTATGGTGGTCAGGTAGATTGGTATGGTGGTCAGGTAGACTGGTATGGTGGTCAGGTAGACTGGTATGGTGGTCAGGTAGATTGGTATGGTGATCAGGTAGATTGGTATGGTGGTCAGATAGATTGGTATGGTGATCAGGTAGATTGGTATGGTGGTCAGATAGATTGGTATGGTAGTCAGGTAGATTGGTATGGTGATCAGGTAGATTGGTATGGTGGTCAGGTAGACTGGTATGGTAGTCAGGTAGACTGGTATGGTGATCAGGTAGACTGGTATGGTGGTCAGGTAGACTGGTATGGTAGATTGGTATGGTGGTCAGGTAGACTGGTATGGTGGTCAGGTAGACTGGTATGGTGGTCAGGTAGACTGGTATGGCAGTCAGGGAGATTGGTATGGTGATCAGATAGATTGGTATGGTGATCAGGTAGATTGGTATGGTGATCAGGTAGATTGGTATGGTAGTCAGGTAGACTGGTATGGTGGTAAAGTAGACTGGTATGGTGATCAGGTAGATTGGTATGGTGGTCAGGTAGATTGGTATGGTGGTAAAGTAGATTGGTATGGTGGTCAGGTAGACTGGTATGGTGGTCAGGTAGACTGGTATGGTGGTCAGGTAGATTGGTATGGTGGTCAGGTAGACTGGTATGGTGATCAGGTAGACTGGTATGGTGGTGGTCAGGTAGACTGGTATGGTGGTAAAGTAAAACTGGTATGGTGGTCAGGTAGACTGGTATGGTGGTCAGGTAGACTGGTATGGTGATCAGGTAGATTGGATTGGTGGTCAGGTAGACTGGTATGGTGGTCAGGTAGATTGGTATGGTGGTCAGGTAGATTGGTATGGTGGTAAAGTAAAACTGGTATGGTGATCAGGTAGATTGGTATGGTGGTCAGGTATACTGGTATGGTGGTCAGGTAGACTGGTATGGTGATCAGGTAGATTGGTATGGTGATCAGGTAGATTGGTATGGTGGTCAGGTAGATTGGTATGGTGGTAAAGTAGATTGGTATGGTGATCAGGTAGACTGGTATGGTGGTCAGGTAGACTGGTATGGTGGTCAGGTAGACTGGTATGGTGGTCAGGTAGATTGGTATGGTGGTCAGGTAGACTGGTATGGTAGTCAGGTAGATTGGTATGGTGGTCAGGTAGATTGGTATGGTGGTCAGGTAGACTGGTATGGTGGTCAGGTAGACTTGGTATGGTGGTCAGGTAGACTGGTATGGTGGTGTGGTCAGGTAGACTGGTATGGTGGTCAGGTCAGGTAGGTGGTGGTATGGTGGTCAGGTAGGTAGATTGGTATGGTAGTCAGGTAGATTGGTATGGTGATCAGGTAGATTGGTATGGTGGTCAGGTAGACTGGTATGGTGATCAGGTAGATTGGTATGGTGGTCAGGTAGACTGGTATGGTGGTCAGGTAGATTGGTATGGTAGTCAGGTAGATTGGTATGGTAGTCAGGTAGACTGGTATGGTGGTAAAGTAGACTGGTATGGTGGTCAGGTAGATTGGTATGGTGGTCAGGTAGACTGGTATGGTGGTAAAGTAGACTGGTATGGTGGTCAGGTAGACTGGTATGGTGGTCAGATAGATTGGTATGGTGGTCAGGTAGACTGGTATAGTGGTCAGGTAGACTGGTATGGTGGTCAGGTAGATTGGTATGGTGATCAGGTAGATTGGTATGGTGGTCAGGTAGACTGGTATGGTGGTAGATTGGTATGGCGGTCAGGTAGACTGGTATGGTGGTCAGGTAGACTGGTACGGTGGTCAGGTAGATTGGTATGGTGGTCAGGTAGATTGGTATGGTGGTGTGGTCAGGTAGATTGGTATGGTGGTCAGGTAGACTGGTATGGTGGTCAGGTAGACTGGTATGGTGGTAAAGTAGATTGGTATGGTGGTCAGGTAGACTGGTATGGTGGTGTGGTCAGGTAGACTGGTATGGTGGTCAGGTAGACTGGTATGGTGGTCAGGTCAGGTAGACTGGTATGGTGGTAGATTGGTATGGTGGTCAGGTAGAGACTGGTATGGTGGTCAGTAGACTGGTATGGTGGTCAGTAGATTGGTATGGTGGTCAGGTAGATTGGTATGGTGATCAGGTAGACTGGTATGGTGGTCAGGTAGATTGGTATGGTGGTCAGGTAGACTGGTATGGTGGTAAAATAGACTGGTATGGTGGTCAGGTAGATTGGTATGGTGGTCAGGTAGACTGGTATGGTGGTCAGGTAGACTGGTATGGTGGTCAAAGTAGATTGGTATGGTGATCAGGTAGATTGGTATGGTGGTCAGTAGATTGGTATGGTAGTCAGGTAGACTGGTATGGTGGTCAGGTAGACTGGTATGGTGGTCAGGTAGACTGGTATGGTGGTGTGGTCAGGTAGACTGGTATGGTGGTCAGGTAGACTGGTATGGTGGGTCAGGTAGACTGGTATGGTGGTGTGGTCAGGTAGACTGGTATGGTGGTCAGGTAGACTGGTATGGTGGTCAGGTAGACTGGTAATGGTGGTCAGATAGACTGGTATGGTGGTCAGGTAGACTGGTATGTTGGTATGGTGGTCAGGTAGACTGGTATGGTGGTCAGGTAGACTGGTATGGTGGTCAGGTAGACTGGTATGGTAGACTGGTATGGTGGTCAGGTAGACTGGTATGGTGGTCAGGTAGACTGGTATGGTGGTCAGGTAGATTGGTATGGTGGTCAGGTAGGCTGGTATGGTGGTCAGGTAGATTGGTATGGTGGTCAGGTAGACTGGTATGGTGGTCAGATAGATTGGTATGGTATGTGGTGTGGTAGACTGGTATGGTGGTCAGGTAGACTGGTATGGTGGTCAGGTAGACTGGCATGGTGTCAGGTAGACTGGTATGGTGGTCAGGTAGACTGGTATGGTGGTCAGGTAGATTGGTATGGTGGTCAGATAGATTGGTATGGTGATCAGGTAGATTGGTATGGTGGTCAGGTAGACTGGTATGGTGGTCAGGTAGACTGGTATGGTGGTCAGGTAGACAGGTAGACTGGTATGGTGGTCAGGTAGACTGGTATGGTGGTCAGGTAGACTGGTATGGTGGTCAGGTAGACTGGCATGGTGTCAGGTAGATTGGTATGGTGGTCAGGTAGACTGGTATGGTGATCAGGTAGATTGGTATGGTGGTCAGGTAGACTGGTATGGTGGTCAGGTAGATTGGTATGGTATGTAGGTAGACTGGTATGGTGGTCAGGTAGATTGGTATGGTGGTCAGGTAGACTGGTATGGTGGTCAGGTGGACTGGTATGGTGGTCAGGCAGACTGGCATGGTGTCAGGTAGATTGGTATGGTGGTCAGGTAGACTGGTATGGTGATCAGGTAGATTGGTATGGTGGTCAGGTAGACTGGTATGGTGGTCAGGTAGACTGGTATGGTGGTCAGGTAGACTGGTATGTAGACTGGTATGGTGATCAGGTAGACTGGTATGGTGGTCAGGTAGACTGGTATGGTGGTCAGGTAGACTGTATGGTGGTCAGGTAGACTGGTATGTGTATGCAGGTGGATTAGTCCGCCTCTCCTTCCCTCCCCGCTTCATGGCATCCATTTTGGCAGTGGACTGATATCGAGGCGTGCGCTTAAAGACACCTTTGAAGGAATAGTGGTTCTCTGCCCGCCGCCGCCCCCCCCCCCCCCCCCCCCCCTCCCCGCCCCCCCTTCCTTAAACTCCCTTTCCGTAGATGCACTGGTTCACCGTTGGTCTGTTTCGCTTTTGACTGTTATTTGTCTGTTTCTCCTTCTCTCTCTCTGTCTCCGTCTGTTATTGACTCTCTCTCTCTCTCTCTCTCTCTCTCTCCTCTCTCCTCTCTCCTCCTCATCTCTCTCGCTCTCTCTCTCTCTCTCTCTCTCTCTCTCGATGTCTGTCCGTCTGTCTGTCGCAGTCTTCCTCTGAGTGTCAGTCTCTTTTTCTCTGCCTCTCTGTCTCGGTCTGTCTCTCTGCAGGTGTGTGTGTGTGTGTGTGTGTGTGTGTGTGTGGTGTGTGTGTGTGTGTGTGTGTGTGTGTGTGTGTGTGAGTGTGTGTGTGTGTGTGTGTGTGTGTGTGAGTGTTGTGTGTGTGTGTGTGTGTGCGTGTGTGTGTGTGTGTGTGTGTGTGTGTGTGTGTGTTGTGAGTGTGCGTGCGTGCGTGCGTGCGTGCGTGCGTGTGTTCGTGTGTGTGTGTGTGTGTGTGTGTGTGTGTGTGTGTGTGTGTGTGTGTGTGAGAGAGTGTGTGTGTGTGTGTGCGAGCGCGCGCGCGCGCGCGCGCGTGTGTGTGAGTGTGTATGTATGTGTGTGTAAGTGTGTGTGTGTCTGTGCGTGCGTGCGTGCGTGCGTGCGTGCGTGCGTGCGTGCGTGCGTGCGTGTGTGTGTGTGTGTGTGTGTGTGTGGTGTGTGTGTGTGTGTGTGTGTGTGTTTTCATTTCTGTCTATTTGCTTCTTTCTGTCTGTTTTCCCTTTTTTTTTGCGCTCTCTCTCTCTCTCTCTCTCTCTCTCTCTCTCTCTCTCTCTCTCTCTCTCTCTTTCGCTCGTCAGTTTGTCGGTCTTTGTTTGTGTGTGCGTGTGCGTGCGTGTGTGTGTGTGTGTGTGTGTGTGTGTGTGTGTGTGTGTGTGTGTGTGTGTGTGTGTGTGTGTGTGTCTCCTCTTACCCGACTCGACTCTCCCTCACCATCTCTCTTTCTTTTTCATGTTCCCTCCCCCCCTTTCCCCCCTCCCTCTCCTCTTTCATCCATCCGTCTCAGAAGTAAACTCTGAGTAGCAAGCCACGATCGTTTTTTTTTTTTTTTTTTTTTTTTTTTTTTAAAAAATTCTTATTTTCATTTTTTATTTTTTATTATATTTTTCTTTTTTTGGCCGGTGGAATATTCTTTCCAGTCAGTCTTCCCCTGTCTCATGTGAGTGATCCTAGAAAGCATTACAAATTGTCGGGGGATAGCTTGCTGGGGCCTTCGCTTCAGCGAGATCTATCTGACGTGGAAATCTCATCATAAAGCTAATATTCTGTCGGCCTCGGAACGCAAGCGAAGCCAAGAACTTTCAGACTGGGCAGAATGTTTTCAGCTTCAACCAGCTGTTTGAGAAATTGAATGTGTGTGTGTGTACGTGTGTGTACGTGTGTGTGTGTGTGTGTGTGTGTGTGTGTGTGTGTGTGTGTGCGTGTGTGTGTGTGTGTGTGTGTGTGTGTGTGTGTGTATGTGTGAGTGCGTGTGTGCGTGTGTGCGTGCGTGCTTGTGTGTCAGTGTGTGGTTGTGTATGTGTATGTGTATGTGTGCGTGTGTGCGTGTGTGCATGCGTGCGTGAATGCGTGTGTGTTGTGTCTGTGCGTCTGTGTGAGTGTGCGTGGCACACTAACACACACATACACATATACAGAGAGCGAGAGAGATAGAGAGACAAGACAGACAGACAGACAGGCAGACAGACATATAAAGAGAGAGAGAGAGAGAGAGAGAGAGAGAGAGAGAGAGAGCAGACAGACAGACAGAAAGAGAGAGAGAGAGAGAGAGAGAGAGAGAGAGAGAGAGACAGAGAGAGAGATACAGAGACAGAGACAGACAGAGACAGACCAGAGAGAGAGAGAGAGAGAGAGAGAGAGAGAGAGGGAGAAAGAGAGATGAAATGAAAATTTCTTGTTTTAGGATAGGCCACAACACCCTCTGAAGGGGTGGGGTGGGGGTGGGGGGTTCTTCTCGACACATAGTATGGTGAGTGCAACACAGCAACAACAACAACAACAACAACGGCAACAACACAACATAACACTAAAATGCATGAAGTACAATCTTTTACACTAGTGCATCAAGTACAATCTACTAACTCACCTATTAACTGCATTCCAAGATAGCAGTATTCCTATAACGTCAGCGAAATCCATACACTTACTAGCTAAACCCAACAGCTCGCCTCTTAAAGCTTTGTACAGATTATACGCACAGATTCCTCACGGTAATTTCGTTTTTTTCATTCGTCATTAGTAGCACGGCACGAAACTGATATGGGGTTGCGTAATATTTAACTGGAAATATAATTATTTCCTGCCATAGGCCGCTGAGAGCAAGGCAGAAGAACGACAAGTGTAACCTCTGAAAGCAACTATGAAATGAGGCATGCAGGGAACAGTAAACAGTGAGAGGAGAGCGAGAGAGGTAGAAAATATGAGGGGGAGAGATAGGGAGAGGGGAAGGAGAGAGAGGAGGAAGGGGGTGGGGGGGGATAGAGAGAGAGAGAGAGATAGAGAGAGAATGTGTGTGTGGTGTGAGGAGAGAGAGAGAGAGAGAAGAGAGAGAGAGGAGAGATGAGAGAAGAGAGAGAGAGAGGAGATTAGGAGAGAGAGACGAATGAATGAAAGTGGTCAGAACAACACACATACAACGCGCAAACCGTCTAGTACCTAAACAGTCGACAACTAAAACTAGCGACGACGAACAATTCGGGCTTCTCTGGGTTGATCACTTTAATTCTTTAGCCCCCTGTAATAAAAAACAGTTATTTTTTTTTAGGCTCCTTCCTCCCTACAAAAAACAAATGTTGACAAACGAACTCACAAGACAAAACAAACACGCGTTTCGACCTCTGATGTCACTTCATGCCAACACACAACGCAAACGAAAATGACT
>JADBJO010004062.1:70000-72451 GCA_016801955.1 Conus betulinus | reverse complement strand
GACATAAGAAAGGAAATCGAATGAAAGAACACAAATTAAAAAAAAAAAGGCAAACAAAAAAAAAATAAAAAAAAGATAAGATAAGCCACAAAAAAAAAAAAAAAAATTCAAAGAGACGGAAAAACATAAAAGAAGAAACAAAACCCAAGAGAGAAGAACAAAGGAGACAAAAATGCCTTTGAAAAAAAAAACCCAACAACAAACAAATAAAAAAAAAAAAAAAAAAAGATATGTAAAGGTGATGATTGAATAGAGAGAAATCATACTAATTGTAAAGACAAGAAAAGGAACAAAAAGGAGATGATGTATCATGCTAACCGAAAGCAAAGAAATGGAACGGGAAAAAAAAAAAGATGAATTATACTGAAGACAACAGAGGGAAGAAAAAACAGATGAATGATAACTAAGCAAAGGTAAGAAGAGGATCGGAAAGAAGACGAATTATATATAGCACAGAAAGAAGATAAGGAAAGGAGGTGAAATTACATACTAACGTAATAAGGAAAGAAAGGACAAAGTATACTGAAGTTAAGAACAGAAAAGAACGGGAGAGGACGTATAGGTTGAAATGTTGAAGAAAAAAGGCCTTAATGATCTACATCCAAGACAAGGGAAAAACAACAACAACAACACAACAACAAAACAACAACAACAAAAGCAAGTTTTCAAAGTGAGAGGAGACTGTAGGCGGAATTTTCAATAATTTTTTTGTCAGTGAGTCCACCAAACAAACGGGGACCACCAACAAAACTACAAGACAAAACACAACGCGTTTCGACCTCTTAGGCCTTCTTCAGGCACGATGAACAACACTCAGGACAATGAAAGCGAAGAACGAGCAATCACTTATCGTCTCGCATTCGGCGCAAACTGGGCGTTGAATCAATGATTAGTACCATTATTATTGTTAGTGTTTAGTGATTGCTCGAATACGGTGAAAAAAAAATTATGCTAAAGGTAAGGAGGGAAAAAGGAGAACTTGAATTATATACTAAAAGTAAGAAGGTAGAAGGAAAGGCGGGTCAGTTATACTTCTTATGTTTAAAAAAAAAAAAGAAGAAAAGGGAAGGGAAGATGAATTATATCAAAATAATGGGAAGGAGAGTAATGCAAGAGGAGATGACTTGTACCAGGTAGAGGGAAGAAGGGAAAGAAAGGGAGATAAATTTCACTGAAGTGAGGTAAACAAACAAACAAACAAAAAAAGACAAGAAATGACAGGAGATAGATTAAACTAAGAAGAGGGACTGAAAGGAATTGAATAACACTAAGTATCAAGAGAAACTACCTCAAAATAAAGACAAAGAACATCGTGACGGAAAGAGATTTTATTACACTCAGGTCAAGGGTAAGGAGAGAAAAAGGGCAGGAAATGAATTACGCGTAAGAGAAGAAGAAGAAAAAGGAGAAGGAGAAGAAGAAGAAGAAGAAGAAAAGAAGAAGAAGAAGAAGAAGAAGAAGAAGACGAAGACGAAGAAGAAGAAGAAGAAGAAGAAGAAGAAAGGAGGGCAGATGATAAACACGAAGGAAAAGACAAAAGAAATATAAGACGAAAGAAAAAGAGATGATTTACACTAAGAGAATGAAAAAAAAAGGAAAGCAGATGATAAACACGAAGGAAAAGACAGAAGAAGAAGAAGAAGAAGAAGAAGAAGAAAAGAAGAAGAAGAAGAAGAATAAAATACAAGGAGATGATTTACACTAAAGAGAATGAAAAAAAGGAAAGCAGATGATAAACACGAGGAAAAGAAAAGATAAGAAGAAGAAAAGAAGAAGAAGAAGAAGAAGAAGAAGAAGAAGAAGAAGAAGAAAGACGAAGGAGATGATTTACACTAAAGAGAATGATGAGAAAGGAAACAGAGATGATAAACACGAAGAAAAAGAGAAGAAGAAGAAGAAGAAGAAGAAAAGAAGAAGAAGAAGAAGAAGAAAGAAAAGGAGATGATTCACACTAAAGAGAATGAGAAGAAAGGAAAAGGAGATCGATCATATTAAAGACAATAAAAAGGAAGGAAAAGAAAGAAGATGACCGACACTAAACATGAAAGGTAAGAAGAGGAAAAAGGAAAAAAAGAAGGAAACTATGTATACTACAGTAAAATTAAGAAGCGAGGAAATGGAACTAGATGAATTATGCTAAGGAACAAAAGAAAGCGGAAGAGATAAATGAATTAAGGCAAGACGAGGGACGAAAAGAACAGGTAATATATCAAAGCAAAAGCACGATAAAACAAACAAACAAACAAAAACAATCAAACAAAACAAAACAAAACAAAACAAAACAAAACAAAAACCAAACCAAACCAAACCAACCAAACCTAACCACACAACAACAACAAAAAGACAACCACGAAGGAAGAGAGAAACGAAAACAAAGGAAAAGGCACAACAGAAAACAACGCCAAATAGAAGCATAAAAAAAAAAAAAAAAACCTTGAGCAAACCCCTTCT
>JADBJO010004062.1:52500-60000 GCA_016801955.1 Conus betulinus | reverse complement strand
GTTGCTTGTGCTTCTATAAAATACGTTTTTTTTTCAGTGACGTATATCCAATATCCACTTCTTGTCACCCAGCACATTACTTTCAATCAGGTTTGGTGATAAAACTAACTGTAACTTGAATGTATGAAGTACATCAAAAACTACTAATAATGTACAAACAGAAATCGGCTATTTTGTTGTGACATTTGAACACAAGATCATGAAGATGACGACTACAGTGTTTAAAACTGTCTCACAAATCAAACGTCAACAGCTACAGTCTGTGGAAAAAGCATCTCTTACAATTTTTTACATCAAAGATGTTAGGCTCGGGTAGTAACAGAGAAAAATAATTGATGGACTTTGTTGCAACAAATTTTGTTTCAAATGCCGTTGTGGTGGAATGGGGGTGGGGGGAGGAGGGGGGGGGGGTTGGGGGGGGGGGGGGAGGTGAACAATTCTACACAATGCGCGTATTTTAGTTTTCTTTTCTTCTTCCTTCTAATAGAGCAAGGGATTTTGTTGAACACCTTTTTGTTGGTAAGTATTCAAGTACAAATATTTTAGATTAAAGAATTAAAAACAAACAAACAAACAAACTTTCATTGGAAATGCATAAATGCATTGAACTGTTTGTAATTCGCCGTGAAGTAAACAGACGTTTTGTGCGTGGAACGGCACAAAACAAAACGGATAGTCTTGGACTTTTTCATAATAACAAGCTTAAGTTGCATATTCGCATGAGCAAGAATGAGTTCTGTCCACTAAATACATCTAGCCTTTCAAAAACAACTCAATCGGACGTTAAGGATCCGAAGCCACATGATCTGATACTCGGCCACAGTGTGTCCGGACTCAAAAATTCAAACAGAAATCCTACATGCCAGTTTTGTCCACGGTAGAAACTAGCATCATTTATTTTTATTTGGCTTGGGCCGGGGGGGGGGGGGGGGGGGGGGGGGGGGGGGGAGCGTCCTTCCCACTCACTTCCATTGTTGATTTCGTTTTTCTAATTATCCTTTCTCACAGCCACTCCCATGTAGGCCTATCTCCCTCTATAAACTAGTTCAGATATACATGGCTGTGGCTCTGATGTGATAAACATAAATCTAAGTTTATCTTTGTTTTAAATAAAATTATATAAAATGAAATGAAATTAAAAAAAAAAAAAAAACCCCAAAAAAACAGAAATCGTAAATAACATATAATGAATGAAATTAGCAAATTTGCTCCATGACTTTGCGGACCGCTTTTCATTTTCTTTCTACAGTGTTTGATGGTTATGTCCTCGTTGTGTCCTGTGTCGATGTCTGTCTGCCTGCGTGTGCATTTGTCCAAATTTATGTACCCATGTATGTATATGTAAATGTGTGTGTGTGTGTGTGTGTGTGTGTGTGTGTGTGTTGTGTGTGTGTGTGTGTGTGTGTGTGTGTGCGCGCGCGCGCGCGCGTGCGCGTATGCGTGTGTGTGTGTGTGTGTGTGTGTGTGCATGTGTGTGTGTGTGTGTTGTGTGTGTGTGTGTGTGTGTGTGTGTGTGTGTTGTGTGCGCGCGCGCGCGCGTGCGTGTGTATGTATGCCTGCGTCTGTGTGTGTGTGGTGTGTGTGTGTGTGTGTGTGTGTGTGTGTGTGTGTGCGTGCGTGCGTGCGTGAGTGGTGTGCGTGCGTGTGTGTGTGTGCACATGTCGTGTCGCTTTGATCAACAGCCGACGCAGATCAGACAGACAGGCCGTGGTGAATGCCCTCAGGGTCGATGGCGACCACGTGACGGGCAACGTCATCAGTGGGGGGACCCAGCAGAAGGACACACGCCACAGTTAGAATGTTGCACTCAAGCACAATGCAATCCACGTCCGCGCTCTGAGGCCTGCCATACACTTGAGCCAGCATTTAACGTGGAGCTGGTGACTGACCCAAAGAACAGCTCCCCGCCAATTATTTCCCTTGGTTTTTTGTTTTTTTTTTTTTTGGCGGGGGGGGGGGTGGGATGGGGGTGGGGATGGGGGGTGGGGATGGGGGTGGGGGATTTTTCCGATGACTTCACATGTAATCTTCAACTACACGACGACCTTCCCCTCAGTTGACCGTCAACTTTTGAAGCCTTTGCACTCACCCGTGACCCTATCTTTCCGCCAGGTGGCAGCCCTCTCCCAAATAGCCCCGTTCCTTTGATTGCAATCTGTCTTGCTTGGAACCACCTGGCTTGTTACATTGACGGCCGTACGAAAGAAAACGAGGAGAATCAACTTTCAGACACAATGAGAATTCTCGGAACAAATCGATTGCGCCAGTCTATAAAATACTCGACTCCTTCAGCTAAAGCCCTGGCGCATGAAGTTTCGGGCGTGCAGCCGGAAAGACTTTGCCATTTCTGTCCACAGGGCCACGGCCGGACCCCCACGTGATGGCCACTGCGCCCTGCTTCTGGACACTACATACAACCTGTGTCCATTGACCAGGTGACCATGCACACTCCGGACCACGGGGCGAAAATAAAAGTAAACAGTTGCGGACACTGTGACCGCACCTTTTTGCATGCGGTCAAAAAAAAAAACCCCCACTTAAGAGAGTGGATGAGAGCGTGACATAAAGAAAACGAAAACTGTGCACAGACGGGGATCCCTGTACAAATGCATAGAGAAAATGAATGGGTGATGTGTGTGGTCATGAAGGAATTTTTTTTTTTAAATAAAAAAAAAAATGTCATGAATGAATCTAGATGTCTTGCTGATTTACGAAAAAAAAACAAACAAAAAAAACAAAACAGTGTTTTTGTCAAAAGAGAGAAGAGAGAGAAAAAAGATTCCAGCTCAATAGAGAGATTTTTTAAAGAGAGAGAGATCTGAGAGAGAGAGAGATAGAGAGAGAGAGAGAGAGAGAGAGAGAGAGAGAGAGGATTATATTCCAAAGTAGTAAATACTCGAAGCTGGGTCCCTTTTGGTGGGGAAAAAAAAAAACCCGCATCCTGAGTGATCAAACATTCCAGTGAAAATGGACAAATCTCTCTCTCTCTCTCTCTCTTCTCTCTCTCTCTCTCTCTCTCTCTCTCTCTGCGTCTGTCTGTCTGCCTCTGTCTCTCTCTCTCTCTCTCTCTCTCTCTCCCCCCCTATCTCTTTCTCTCTCCTACATATGTATTTCTCTCCCTCTCTCTGTGCGTCTTTCTGTCTGTCTCTGTCTCTCCGTCTCTGACTCTCTCTCTATCCCTCCCTCTCTCCCTCCCCCCCTCCTCTCTCTCTCTCTTCCTCTCTCTATATATATGTATCTCTCTCTCTCTCTCTCTCTGCGTCTGTCTGTCTGTCTGTCTCTCTCTCTGTCTCTCTGGCTCTCTCCAGCCACCCGTACCCCCTCATTCCCTCCCTCACTCATACAAACAGGCGTTGCCGTTCCACACCCATTCTCCTTCCATGTAGACTCCCCCCCCCCCCCCCCCCCCTCCGATCCCGCACTCCCCCCCCCCCCCCCCACACACACACACCACACTCTCTTTCTACTCCACCCCTTCCCGCTCCCCATCACCTACCTCGCTCCCCTTCTTCTCACCCTCTCTCCCCCCCCCCTTCCATGCCCTTGTCACCCTCACCCCACCCTACCCCCCACCCCCACCCCCTCCTTTCCGTCTCACCAAAGACAAGTACGTCTTTGGTCTCACTCACACACACGCACCTACACAAAACACTTGTCGCCCAAAACTGATTGTCCTCATAATCTCCAGGCAATCCTCACACAGCACAAGTCGAAACAAGCCAACTGGCGCTAGCGTGGTGGACGTGTCCCAAGTGAGGAATTCTCAAGATAGGAATAATTCAGCCCTCCCCCCCCACCCCACCCCACCCCACCCCACCTGCGCGCGCCTTTCTCAACACACACGATAAGCAAGAAGTCTTTAAACACGCCTTGTTGTGTGACCTTTGCGGTCGGCTCGGCTATGAACAGCGATGATATGACCAGTGTTGAACAGTACGCTGATGAAACCTGTACATATATCGGCTATCTTTGGGAGAGGCGGCGTAAGACTCGAGTTGTATGTGTCTGTCAATTGCCCTTGAATCCGAACGGCTTTATCTCGGGCGACTGATTTTGTGGGGTGAAGAAGGTATATACTGAGATACTGGACTGGACAATGGTGATTGAGAGTACTTATGTGTAGGCCACGAGTGTGAGGGTTTCTGATAATGGCGGCCTGTTCGTTCTTTTCTTTTTGTGTCTGCCTTTGTCCTGTCTGTGGGTCTACGTGTGTGTTTTTTTTTTTTTCCAACATGCGCGCGTTTGTGAGTGTGTGCGTGTGTGCGCGTGTGTGTGTGTGTGTGTGTGTGTGTGTGTGGTGTGTGTGTATGTGTGTGTGTGTGTGTGTGTGTGTGTGTGTGTGTGTGTGTGTGTGTGTGTGTGTGTGTGTGTGTGTGTGTGTGTGTGTGTGTGTGTGTGTGTGTGTGTGTGTGTGTGTGTGTGTGTGTGTGTGTATTGTGTGTGTGAGTGTGATTGTGTGTGTGTGTGTGTGTGTGTTTGGTGCGTGTGTGTGCGTTGCGTCTCGTGAGGTAACTAAATGCGTGCGTACTCTGCAACAAACAGACTTATATATATATATTTACAATCAAGCCAACAAACCAACAATGTGTGTGTGTGTGTGTGTGACAGTCGGTGACAGTGTGTGTGACAGACAGTGTGTGTGTGTGTGTGTGTGTGTGTGTGTGTGTGGTGTGTGAGTGTGTGTGCATACATACATACATGTGTGTGTCCGTAAATATATATATATATATATATGTAAATGTGTGTGTGTGAATTGTGTTATCGTTAACGCGCGACGTGTGTCTTTGCATTTACTTGCACCAAACTTAGCGTTACTTCTGCGTGTCAGCACATGAATTGCAAACGAGGTCGACAACAGCATGGTGATTTTATCATGTTTCAAATTGGTGGTCGTACTCTGCAACACTTGACTTATAGGTGATTTATTTTACAAACAAACAAACAAACAACCAACAAACCAACCAATTTTACAGAATGGCAACCAAACAGACAGACAGACAGACAAAACAAACAACAAACAGACACCAACCAACCAACCAACCAACCAACCAACTAACATACATCATCTTGTTCCGTAAACGCGGATATCTGGCGCGCGTGTCTAAAAACGAAGGTGATAGAACTGTTATCGTTAACGCCGTCTTCTATCTTTGCATTTTACTTCACACACCAACTTAGCGTTACTTCTGCATGTCGGGACATGAAGAGCAAACGGAGCAAAGACAGCAGCATCGTCGTTCTTATCCTCTTTCTCATTCTGCACATTTTTGAATGGCACTTGATTCGGTGATTTTTTTTTTTTTACAAACTTATCGGATTCTCAGGTGCGGCCAATTTTACAGAATGGGATCAGATAATGTCATCTCTTTGAATCTTGAATGCCTTCACAGCACATCTGGTTTATCATGATCTGGTTTCTAGTCTCTCTTAAGATATCTTGATCTCTCTTCTTCTCTTCTTCTCTCTTCTCTCTCACACTCCTCCACCCCCACCTCATACCTTCATCTCTTATCGTTGTCTTCTCATTCGTATTTTTTTTGTCCTCCACACACATACAAATTCACACACACACACACACACGCACACTGATACACACACACATCATTGTGTGGGTTTTTAAATTCTCGTCATCGATTGACAATCGACAAATCCTTCGTTATTTCTCTCTCTTACAGTAGTGAAAAAAAAGCAAATGGAGAACACTTACGCATCAGTGATAAAAAGCTTGGAACATTGCGTGTAGGAGAAATTTTGTGAGTAGGTAGCTCATGCTCACCTTTCTGGGACGGATGTATTTAAATCTGTTGGCAGTTTGAAATCTCGGACTGACTTTGGTAACAACGGGCAGGTAGCAACCCGAACCTGTCTTCTACAATAACAAGTTCAAAATCAACAATTCCTGTTTTTTTCTTTATTTTATTTATTTATTTTTTTTGTATACTATATCGAAGTGTTTCGGGAATATCCTGTATGAAAACGAGGCAGTCTTAAGTCATGAACATTTAAAAAGGAATTTAGGAATATAAATACGTTACCTGGAGCGTGTTGGTTGCCTCTGCGCAATAAACGAGCGTGTCAGATAAAGAAATATAAAATCAGAAAACAGCTTGAAGACTGAAGACAGTTTAGCATTCCATGTTGTTACAAGTGTTAGAAAATGTTCTAAGACAGTCCTAGATAACACTGAAATACTGAAGATGAAACCTTTCGTCAAATGGAAAATCATACTGAACTCCCCTGTTGGCCTTGAACCTGTCTTAAAGAACATAAAAAAAGGCATGAAAATAAAATGGTTTCAACTGAAAATTATGCCGCAATATTCAATTCAAGCATTGTTTTCAAAGGATGGAACTGGTGGAGACTGATCGATGCGACACGCTGTACAGATTGATGAATGCAACTTGTATGGAAAGAGACACGATGTACAAATTGATGGATGCGATAGTATGGAAAGACATACGCTGTACAGATTGATGGATGCGATAGTATGGAAAGAGACACGCTGTACAGATTGATGGATGCAACTTGTATGGAAAGAGACACGCTGTACAGATTGATGGATGCGATAGTATGGAAAGACACGCTGTACAGATTGATGGATGCAACTTGCATAGTATGGAAAGAGACACACGCTGTACAGATTGATCGATGCAACCTGTATAGTATGGAAAGAGACACGCTGTACAGATTGATCGATGCAACCTGTATAGTATGGAAAGAGACACGCTGTACAGATTGATCGATGCAACCTGCATAGTATGGAAAGAGACACGCTGTACAGATTGATCGATGCAACCTGTATAGTATGGAAAGAGACACGCTGTACAGATTGATGGATGCAACCTGTGTAGTATGGAAAGAGACACGCTGTACAGATTGATGGATGCAACCTGTATAGTATGGAAAGAGACACGCTGTACAGATTGATGGATGCAAATTGTATAGTATGGAAAGAGACACGCTGTACAGATTGATCGATGCAACCTGTATAGTATGGAAAGAGACACGCTGTACAGATTGATGGATGCAAATTGTATAGTATGGAAAGAGACACGCTGTACAGATTGATGGATGCAAATTGTATAGTATGGAAAAAAGACACGCTGTACAGATTGATCGATGCAAACTGTATAGTATGGAAAGAGACACGCTGTACAGATTGATGGATGCAAATTGTATAGTATGGAAAGAGACACGCTGTACAGATTGATGGATGCAAATTGTATAGTATGGAAAAAGACACGCTGTACAGATTGATGGATGCAAATTGTATAGTATGGAAAGAGACACGCTGTACAGATTGATGGATGCAACCTGTATATAGTATGGAAAGAGACACGCTGTACAGATTGATCGATGCAAATTGTATAGTATGGAAAGAGACACGCTGTACAGATTGATGGATGCAAATTGTATAGTATGGAAAGAGACACGCTGTACAGATTGATGGATGCAAATTGTATAGTATGGATAGAGACACGCTGTACAGACTGATCGATG
>JADBJO010004062.1:37500-47500 GCA_016801955.1 Conus betulinus | reverse complement strand
ATCGTGGTTGTGAATACCTGATATACATGCACGGACACATTACGTGCGTACATACACACACACATACAGGAAATCAAGGTCCATTAAAGAAAACATTGAGAACATTATGGCTTTCCAAACCAAACCAAACAAACAAGCAAACAAACGAACAAATACCCCCACCCACCCCACCCCGCCCTTTCCTCCTCATTTAAACGAAAAGCTCCAAATTCTAAAAGCTGAACGTTCGAGTATTCGAACGTTCTTTCCTGTTGTGAAGGCCAAAGACCCATAAAAAAAATGGCCACGTACAGTGGCCGTTTCCTGTTCTGAACGTTTCTCTTCATGCGAACGGTACAAACGTCATTGCTAACTCCAATGTTCACTTCAACCCATCTACGGAAACGGCATGAATTTATTGGAAAAAAAAAAAAATGTAAAAAAAAAAAAAAAAAGCAAAGAAAAGACAAACGGGATCCAGAGATGTGGGGAGTGGGTGAGGGAAGGGTGATGGGGGAGGGGAGGGGGGAAGCGAGCTGAAGGGGGATTGCACGAGGGCTGGGAGGGAGAGGGGGTTGAAGGAGGAGGAAGGTGGAAGGTGTAGTGGTCGGATGTGTGGTGGAGGTGGGGAGGGGGGGGGGGGGGGGGGGGGGGGGGGGGGGGGGAGGGGGGTTGTGACGTATTTGAATCGACGAGCCCGGAGACCAAGAAATCTCTCTCTCTCTCTCCTCTCTCTCTCTCCTCTCTCTCTCTCTCTCTCTCTGAGTGACGACGGATGAGCGAGCTTTGTAGGCCACAGAGAGGCCCAGTGCACTTTTCTTCAAAATCAGCCGCCCCCATTGACCTTGTCTTCATTGTGTGTGTGTGTGTGTGTGTGTGTGTGTGTGTGACAAATAATTAATGTCCGCTCTAATACAAGTCAGAGTTCGGGGTTACAACAAAGGTCAAATAGTAAACAACAAAGTTTGAACGGATGAAATCGCCCTGGCTCTGTGAAAAAAAAAAAAAAAAGTTCATAGGTCAGCAAAAATAGCAGAATGATGCATGACTTGTGGACTCTTTGTGTTTCTACGCCATTGGTAGGGCACTAGGATTTGGGAGTGAAGAGTCTAGCAGACGACAGAAAAAAAAAAATGAAGGGTCATGTGGATCGTGCCGGCATGGAAAAAGAAACGGACATGAACCTGCCTCAGACTCAGGTATGGGATGGGTCAAGGGCTGGACTGTGTGATGATCATGTTTTGGTGCTGGCTGATCTTCTGAGAAAAGCCAGGTGCAGCTTTGAGTGTAACAGAGAATGAAGAGCGTTTTGGGCCTAGACTGTAACCGTGGATTCGGACCTAAATGGTGAAAGAAGCTGTCCACGTCTCTGGGCTAAGACCGCAGAGTTCTCCCAAAAGGAATCTCTTCAGCATATTTCAGCTCAGCCGGTTTTCGTGGAACAAATGACAAAACCTAGGGCGTGGGTTACCGAGTGAGAATAGCCGTAGTCACCTCCGCCAATCAGAGAACGATACGATTCATAGCGCATGGGGGGAAGGCTGTTCACAATCAGCACAGATTTCTGCTCAAACAACAACTAACTCTTTAAGACACCAGTCGTCCTGCTTGCATGTAAGGTTTTGAAGAGTACTGAACAGAAAGAAGCTGAACCGTGGACCAGCTTCTGTAAATTCGTCTTTGTTTTAGTTTATTGACATATACGTTGGGTTGGTGTTTCGTTCCGTTCTGTCAACTTCCTCAAAATCACCCAGTGAGTTCGCAGTTCATCGGTTGGTACAAGCAGAAGCTCTTAAAAAAAAAAACAAAACAAACAAACAAAATTCACGATTCTCTGTGTTTGAATTGCACACTTCCACTGAGACACCATTGAATGCTAATCCCCACAGCCTCCTTCCTCTCAGGTCATAATTCTTCCTAGAAGAGAAAAAGAAGCACCCGAAGGCTGCGGAGAGGACCCAGAGAAGTACTGTCCTCAACCGCCGAACCAGTCAGCTGGGAGCGACCCTGCACCACCCCTTGGAAGCCTGCGCTGTGTTCACGTAGGGTGCAGGCACTGCACAGGGCATTCCATTAACACGTGAAAGGGACATAACTGCTCCCTGGCAGATGCCATTGTACAATGGCCACCGGATGTGACACGACAGAACCTCCACGGGAGCGTTCCCGTGGGTGCACCAGCCTTTATGTCTTGACTGCAGAGCCTATCGGGTGAAAAAAAAAATGCCACGGTTAAAGCAACTGCCGTGTGCATCCGCACTGGAGCAGCTAAAAGGTGACGAGCCAGTTCAAGAATAGAAATTTTTGAGGGTTTATTTTTAAAACTGAAATAACATCCGACACAGGCAATTCATTTTGGAATTATATCCGCAGGCAAAAACACCGATTTGAACAAAGTACAGCGAGTTCATATTCTTACCCCCCGCCCCCGTCTCCTCCAAATCATTAACTGCCTGTTGTCACCCATGTCTGTTCATTTTTAGGAAAATGGGGGGGGGGGGGGGGGAGGGCTTGTTTTTTTTTGTGTGTTTCTCTCCTGTCACCACGATCATGAGTAATGTAAACAAACCAAAGAAAGACTGCCCCCACCCTCCTGGCGAAAATCCTATGGAACCGATTTTAACTAAAGTTAGAGGAAATATAGAACGCCATACTGGAAGAAATGGGGAAAAAAAATACTATGGATCAAGTAGATTAAGTCTCGGTTCACGTCACTGATAAGATGATGACAAATATAAGATGATGACAAATTTCCCCCGAAATACGGAACCGTGATGTTGCCGTTACAAACTGATAACTAACGTGAGGCGCGCAATATCTTTTCATGAAATGCTTTTTTTTTTTTTTCTCCTGGAGACAAACTTTAATGTTTTATTTTTGGTATTTGGCAGGTTCCGTTAAAAATTGTAAGGGAGGAAACTCCTTCATTCTGCACCAACAATTACTTCCCCTGGCTTTAAAAACAAGTTGCCTTTCGCCCATGAACTGACTCAAACAGCAGACGCAAGACTGGTTCCACCTGGACTGAGGTCTCTATTACCGAGCGGTCCTCGAGTCTACAGCATTTTGGCACTGGAGAATGTCAACCGAAACTGAACTTTAATCTTCAGGAAGTTCTCTCTCTCTCTCTCTCTCTCTCTCTCTCTCTCTCTCTCTCTCTCTCTCTCTGCGCGCTTGCTTGCTTCCTTGCATTTTTGCGCGTGCGCGCGTGTGTGTTTGCGTGTGCGTGCGTGTGTGTGTGTGTGTGTGTACGTGTGTGTGCGTGCGTGCGTGTGTGTATTTACGTGCCTGTGTGCATACGTGTGTGTGTGTGTGTGTGTGTGTGTGTGTGTGTGTGTGTGTGTGTGTGTGTGTGTGTGTGTGTCCGTGCTCGCTCGCGCGCGCGCGCTCGCTCGCGAGCGATCGTTTGATTTTTCTTTTTTTTTTTTTGGGGGGGGGTGGGGGGGGGGGGGGGGGGGGGGTGATTTATGGGAAGACCGGTTTGGGAGAATTGAGAAGGGAGGACGGGGCTATGGTAAACTACCTACCGTGAGGTAGGCGGAGAGGGAGGACCGGGAGGGTGAGGGAGGAGGAGGAGGAGGAGGAGGAGGGTGGAAGGAGAGATAACTCCGGATCTCCGTATGGCGTACCGCTACGTTTCCGGGCCAACCCAGGAATGTGTGTAATACCCGGGGTACAGGCCGCGGCGGGTGCGTGTTGGTCGTTTTGGAAGGTCCACGACACTTCTTGGAAAGGGGGAAAATTCCTCCCACTCACGAGACGGTGATTTTCCTTTTTTTCTTATTCATTCGAACTTTGGGACGCTTTAGTTCCTTCCTACACAGTTAACGTTTGAGAGAGAGAGAGAGAGGGGGAGAGAGAGAGAGAGAGAGAGAGAGACTAATCAAGACTCAAGACCTTTTTATTCATATAGGAGAGAGAGAGAGAGAGAGACGAGAGAGAGAGGGAGAGAGAGAGAGAGGAGAGAGAGAGAGAGAGATAGAGATTCAAGACTCAAGATATTTTATTCATATTAGGAAGAGAGAGAGAGAGAGAGAGAGATAGAGAGAGAGAGAGAGAGAGAGATTTTATTCATATTAGGAGGAAGGGAGAGAGAGAGAGGAGAGCGAGAGAGAGAGAGAGAGAGGAGAGAGGAGAGAGAGAGTCCAAGACTCAGATATTTTATTCATATTAGGAGGAGGGATAGAGAGGAGAGAGAGCGAGAGAGAGAGAGGAGAGAGAGAGAGAGAGAGCGAGAGAGAGAGAGAGATAGAGAGGGAGGAGAGAGAGAGAGAGACTCGAGGAACCTCGAGGAGGGAGATATTCTAGGATCATATGAGTGTGAGGAGGGAGAATAGAGAGGCATAGAGAGAGTGGTGAGAAGAGAGAGAGGGGAGATTGGACGGGGAGAGGAGAGAGAGAGAGAGAGAGAGATTCTACCTCAAAACTCAACGCACATTTTTATTCGAGCCACGGATTAGGAAGGGGGGGAGAGAGAGAGAAGACGGGTGGAGAGAGCGAGAGAGAGAGAGGGAGAGAGGAGGTAGACGAGAGAGAGAGAGAGAGTCGCTTGAGAGGAAGTCTCTCAACTCAGGAAATACTCTTCATATCAGATGGGAGAGAGACAACAGACGTCACGATTTCTCTAATCTTTCTATAGTGATGATCTCAGAGAGCGGACTATATCAACTATAAAGATCGTTTATCATATCAGGAGGATTGGAGCGAGATAGAGGAGAGATGAGAGGAGAGAGAGAGAGAGGAGACTCAAAGAGACCCCAAAGAGACATTTTTTAATCCTCAAGATGATTATTCTGATAGAGATGAGAGAGAGAGATAGGAGAGAGAGAGCGAGAGAGAGAGAGAGAGAGAGAAGACCCCAAGACATTTTATTCATATAGGACAGAAGAGACGAAATAGAGATTCTAGGATAAGAGAGAGAACGGCAGAATAAATGAACAAACAAAAGAAATTTAGTTTTCCAGCGAGTGAGGAGCTAAGTAAAAACCAACCGACTTTCCGTTTTACGTCCTACGCCCCAAAAAGAAGCAGAAGAAGAAGAAGAAGAAGAAGAAGAAGAAGAAGAAGAAGAAGACGAAAGACGAAGAAAGACGAAGAAGACGAAGAAGAGACGAAGAAGAAGAAGAAGAAGAAGACGAAGAAGAAGAAGACGAGAAGACGAAGAAGAAGAAGAAAAGAAGAAGAACGAAGAAGAAGAAGACGAAGAAGAACGAGAGAAGAAGACGAAGACGAAGACGAAGACGAACGAAGAAAGAAGAAGAACAGAAACAAAGAAAGATATCACGAAGGAAAAGGAAACCGGAACACAAAACACACAAACACTAACAAAGGTGGAAATGAAGGCTTGTTTGATAATACAAAAATTTAATACAAAACAGTCAAATGAAATTATCGGACAAATACGTCTTCGTCAGACTTCACAATACAATAACGGACCCCCCCCCCCCCCCCCCCCCCCCCCCCCCCCCCCCCCCCTCCTCTTCCCCGTCCCTCAAAAAATGTACAAAAACAACACTTTTCAGCTGACTTTGGTCGTGAGTTTATTCACATTACGGGTTGTTTGTTTATTCACGTTACGGGTTGTTTGTTTATTCACGTTACGATTTGTTTGTTTATTCACGTTGCGGTTTGTTTGTTTCTTCATGTTCCGGTTTTATTTGTTATTCACTTTTCGGTTGGTTTGTTTATTCACCTCTCGGTTTGTTGTTTATTCATGCTACGGTTTGTTCGTTTATTCACGCTACGGTTTGTTCGTTTATTCACGTACGGTTTGTTCGTTTATTCACGCTATGGTTTGTTTGTTAACTCATATTACGGTGTTTTTTTTTTTTTCCGTGTTGTTTCTTCACGTTCCGGTTTGTTTGTTTCACGTTACAGTTAGTTTGGTTTTCATTTTATGGTTTGTTTGTTTTACTCGTATTACGGGTTGTGTCTGTTTCTTCACGTTACGGTTTGTTTGTTCATTCACGTTACGTTTTGTTTGTTTCTTCACGTTACGTTTTGTTTGTTTCTTCACGTTACGGTTTGTTTGTTTCTTCACGGTATGATTTGTTTGTGTTTATTTCATGTTATGGTTGTTTGTGTTTATTCATATTACGTTTTTTGTTTGTTTATTCACGTTACGGTTTGTTTTTTTTCTTCACCTTACGGTTTGTTTATTCACGCTACGGTGTGTTTGTTTCTTCACGGTACGGTTTGTTTGTGTTTACTCATGTTATGGTTTGTTTGTTTATTCATATTACGATTTGTTTGTTTTTTTCATGTCTACGTTTGTTTGTTTATTCACATTACGGTTTGTTTGTTTATTCACGTTCTAGTTTTTTTTTCCCATTTTATACACATTCTGGTTTGTTTGTTTATTCACATTATGCTTTGTTTATTCACGTTACGGTTTGCTTGTTTCTCCAAATTCCTGTTGATTTGTTTTTTCACATTCCGGTTTGACTGTTTGTTCATATTACAGCAGCATGTTTATTTATTCACGTTACGGTTTGTTTGATTATTCACATTTCGGTTTGTTTTCTTTGTTCACATTCCGGTTTGTTTGTGTTTATTCACGTTACAGTTTGATTGTTTATTCACATTCCGGTTCGTTTGTTTATTAACATTACTGCTTGTTTTCTTCACATTCTGTTTTGTTTATTTATCCGCATTCCGGTTGGTTTGTTTATTCACATTACGGTTTGTTTGTTTATTCACGTAACGTTTGTTTGTTTATTCAAGTTGCTGTTTGCTTGGTCTCGTTTCTGTTGTTTGTTTGTTTCTCCACATTAAAGTTTGTTTATTCACATTCCAGTTCGTTTATTTCTTCACATTCCGTTTTTGTGTGTTTATTCACATTCCGGTTTGTTAGTATATTCACATTCCGATTTGCATATTCACACTGCGGTTTGTATATTCACATTCCGGTTTGTATATTCATATTCCGGTTTGTATATTCACATTGCGGTTGTATATTCACATTCCGGTTTGTATATTCACATTCCGGTTTGTATATTCACATTGCCGTTTGTTTGTATATTCACACTGCGGTTTGTATATTCACATGCGGTTTGTTTGTATATTCACATTCCAGTTTGTATATTTACATGCCGGTTTGTTTGTATATTCACATTCCGGTTTGTTTGTATATTCACACTGCGGTTTGTATATTCACATTGCGGTTTGTATATTCACATTCCGGTTTGTTTGTATATTTCACATTACGGTTTGTATATTCACAATGCGGTGTGTATATTCACATTGCGGTTTGTATATCACATTCCGGTTTTCATATTCACAGTGCGGGTTGTTTCGTTTCTTCACGTTACTGTTTGTTTATTCAAGTTACGTTTTGTTTGTTTATTTACTTTACGGTTTGATCGTATATTCACATTCCGGTTTCTTTGTTTATTTATTCTCTTGCTTTGTATATATTTACATTCCAGTTTGTTTGTTTATTCACATTTCGTTTTTTTTTTTTTGTTGTTGTTGTATATTTACATTCCAGTTTGTTTGTTCATTCACATTTCGTTTATTTACATTACACTTTGTCTGTCTATTCACATTTCGTTTGTGTTTTTTTCTAAATTAAATTCACATTCCGGTTTGTTGTTTATTCACATGTCCGTTTTTTTTTTTTTGTATATTTCACAATCCGGTTTGTTGTTTATTCACATTCCGTTTTTTTCTTCTTTTTTTTTTGTATATTCACAATTCAGTTTGTTGTTTCTCCACATTCCGATTTTTTGTCTCTTCACATTCCGGTTCGTTTTCAGTCACCCTATCGCCCGCTGTGGTCCCCCAACGGACCAGAACGTGAGTGGAGGCAACGAGTCCTGTTCTACGACACGCCATGCACATTGCTTAGCAAACACCTGCAGGAACTTCTTGCCCAGATAGACTAGGGATACGAGCGCACACGCGCACACACACACACACACACACACACACACACACACACACACACACACACACACACACACACACACTTACACACACACACACACACACACACACACAATACACCACACACACACACACTCACACACACAAAGACTGAGAGAGAGAGAGAGAGAGAGAGAGAGAGGAGAGAGAGAGAGAGAGAGAGAGAGGCAGAGAGAGACAGAGACAGGCAGAATGAGAAAAGACAGCAAGCAACACACACACACACACACACACACACACACACACACACACACACACACACACATACACACACACTAAGTAACCCACATCAACCATTAACCGAACAGAACTCAAATGAAAAATGAGAACCAACAGGGGGGGGAAAAAAAGGACGAAAATCGAAAGAGCAATGAAAGAAAAAAAAAAAGAGAAGAAAACAACCGGAGAGCAACAGACTGGAAGTACAAATAATGACACAAAGACAAGGCGTAAAATACAGGATACAAAAAAAAAAAAAAAAAGACAAACGAATAAAGACAAACGAATGTTCAACAAATGTGTCATCTTTTCACAGACAATAGACGCCAAAAAAGGCGCAAAATGACACCACCACCACCACCACCCCGACAGTAGTCGGCATGAAAATGAGAGAAACTGACGGAGAAGAGCAAGGGAAGAAACCTTGTCACCTTTGACCGTCATTTGTCGTAGCACACTGGATGCAGACTAACGAACGAAACATTGGAACTCACATCTCATGTACTGTTGGTTGTTAAAACAACAAGGACAAGAACAACAACGACAACGATTGCGACAAATCACCACCATAACCACTTCAACCATCACCACGAGTTCTGTCAATTCCTTTTCTGAGATATTACGAAACACTTGGTTAAAAGAGGTTAACAATCCTTCCCTCCCTCCCTCCCCCTTCAACTCCTCCGACCCCCCCCCCCCCCCCCCCCCCCACTATCCTCTCTCCCAATTTCCTCCCTCCCCTTTCCCGAAATTCTGTCTGTGCTTACCAAGATAAAGCCGCTCCCTCCAACCCCCACCCTCACCCCCCTTTCCCAACCATCCCTACCCTCATCCAACGAACCAATCCCTGAACGCTTCTCTCACAACCACGTCCGAAAGATGGAACGACAAAAGCGGGCGTGTGTTCATTCGTTTGAACAGCCCCGACAGGCAGTTTCCGCGAGGGGAGGGGGGGGGGGGGGGTTGGGAGGAAGGAAGGGACTGCCACAGGGGAATTCCTGACTCCTCTGGCACCAATCGCAAGAGAGTTGACAGAATTCAGCCAGTCACGTGGCCCGAGACACATGACAATACATGGTCACAAAAAGAGACCGAGATACGAAGCAAAAAAACGTTTGTTTTCAACTCGCTGGTCTTTGCTTCCGCTTCTTTTCGTTTAAAGAGCACTTCATTTTCCAGACAAGCCAGATCAACACTGCCTTCAAGGTTCAGAAGTTGGATCAATACTGCCTTCAAGGTTTAGAAGTTGGATCAATACTGCCTTCAAGGTTCAGAAGTTGGGAAGAACCCCCCCCCCCCCCCCCCCCCTCCTTCCGCGCCCTCCCTCTAAAACATGTATGATAATGTCCTCTGGTATATGAGTTTCAGTTTCAGTTTCATCAAGGAGGCGTCACTGCGTGCGGACTAGTCCATAGACGCTACTACACCGCATCCGCTAAAGTTTCGGGACCACACTGCGCAGGGTTTACAGCCGATGGACAAACGAATCAAGGACTAAGACGAGGAATTGAAGAAGAGGATCTTGTGGCTACGACGTGGCAGATGTCCGACCTGCAGTTCTAACCACCTGCGCTGGGCAGACCTTGAGTAACCTACCTAACTGGTGTGGGGCTGCCACATCGTCAGAATGCCAGAACAGTCGACTGCCGAAACAGCTGCTGTACGGAGAACTGAGTCTGGGCAAGCGCAAAGTGGGGGGGGGGGCAGAAGAAACGTGCCTCAAAGTGTCCCTCAAAGGCCTGGACATCAACTTTCAACACCTGGGAGTCGCTTGTCATGGACCGCCCAGCCTGGCGAAGCAGCATCACAAAGGGCGCATATACATCAGAGAAGAGGCGCACAGCAGAAGCTGAGAGAAGACAGCCGCGCGCAAGGC
>JADBJO010004062.1:17500-25000 GCA_016801955.1 Conus betulinus | reverse complement strand
TCGCCTTTCCGTCACACTGCACACACTGTTGTTATAATGACTTTTCTCGCCTTTTCCGTCACGCAAAAAGTACGCATTGTTGTTATAATGATTATCGAGCTTTTTTCTTCCTTCGCTTACTTCTGTTGTATTGACTTTATTGCTTGTACTTGTCTTGAAAAAAAATACTTTTTCTCTTAACAAAAAAAACAAACAAACAAACGACAAAAACAAACAAAACAAAAAAAAAAAAAAAAAAAAAAAAAAAAAAGCAAAAAAAGAAAAAAAAAAAAAAAACAAAAAAATTGCAGAAGAAATCGCCTAATAGGCCATCTTCTTTCCAGACACATAAACAGCAGGCAGAGGAGAGAGAGAGAGAGAGAGAGAGAGAGAGAGAGAGAGAGAGAGGATGCGGAGAGAGAGAGAGAGAGAGAGAGAGAGAGAGAGAGAAGAGAGCCAGCGAGCGAGCGAGCGAGCGCGAGAGAGAGAGAGACAGAGAGAGACAGACAGACAGAGAGACAGAGAGAGAGACAGACAGACAGAGAGACACAGACACAGACAGACTTTTCCCCCCCCCCCCCCCCCCCCCACATGTCACGCCAACAGCATGTGACAACTTCCCACACTGGAGCTGTTATCTTTAGACCAGCAGCGCGCGTGATCCCGCACTGTGGGTGGACGAGGGGATGAATGCCGTTCTAAGCGGCTACCAATAGAAATATGTTACTATTTATAGTGCCTGGGGAGAGAAAAAAAAAAAAAAAACCACCAGGACGGTACATTATCAGGAGAGGGAAAAACCACACACACACACACACACACACACACACACACACACACACACACACACACACACGCACACACACACACACACACACCTAAACTTCTCTATCTCTCCCCACACACACACACACAAAACACACACACACACACACGCACTCTGGGAAAGATTCTGTTTTCTGGCTTCTTGCGACTTAAATACGACAGGGGTTTGTGGATCGAAAACTTAAGAGAGAGAGAGAGAGAGAGAGAGAGGTAGAGAGGAGAGAGGGAGAGACGAGAGAGAGAGAAGAGGGAGAACCTCAGAACACAGACAGGGAGGCACCACAGGAGGGGACACAGGAGAGGAGGAGAGAGAGAGAGAGGAGGAGGGAGAGAGAGAGAGATGAGAAGAGAGAGGAGAGAGAGAGAGAGACATCACGCACACGAGGGAGAGAGAGAGAGGAGGAGGCTCTTGAGGAGGAAGAGAGAGACAGGGAGAGGGAGAGAGAGAGAGAGAGAGAGAGAGAGAGAGAGAGAGAGAGAGAGAGAGGAGAGAGAGAGAGGAGGGAGAGAGAAGAGAGAGAGAGAGAACACTCAGAACCCAAAACGTTCATTCGGTACAGGATTGAGATTTTTAGGCAGAGCCTGTTCTTGCCATCTGTCCCTGAAGAGAGAGAGAGAGAGAGAGAGAGAGAGTGAGGAGAGAGAGAAGAGGAGAGAGAGAGAGAGAGAGGGGGGGGGATCGGAAACAAAGTTCATTAAATTAAATTTTTCCTTATTTTTCCAGCCCCGTCTCATCTCTGTGTGTGCCTTGTCACCTAGGCAAGGGCAAGGCAACTCGTGTGTGTGTGTGTGTGTGTGGGTGGGTGGGGGGGGGGGGGGGGGGGGGAGGGGGGGTGTGTGTCTCCCTTCCATCCTAGCGACATACATGGAGTGTTCACCTCCTGCTGCTGCTATTCTTACCACTAAAACTAATAACAATAATAATTCTAATAATAATAGTCTTAATAATAATAATAATAGTCATAATTGTAAGAGCAACAAAAAGATGATGATGATGATGATGATGATGATGATGATGATGATGATGATGATGATGATAGTGGTGATGATGATGAAAATGATGAGGCTGTTGGTGGTGGGTGGTGATGATAATGATGATAGTGATGACAATACTTAATTTTTTATTTTTTTTTTCTTTTTCTTTTCTCTTTTTTTATTTACAAAACTGAGTCATAACACTATAACAAAGTTATTATGAATGACGACGACGACAAAAAACAACAATAACAATAGCAACAGTAATGACTGATAATGATAACAACAACAACTACTAAGACGACGACAACAGCAAGAAAAGAATCACAATCATCATCATCATCATAATCATCATCAGAAAGAAAAAAGAAGAAAAGAGAAGAAGAAAAGGAAGAAAAGAAGGAAGAAGAAGAAGAAGAAGAAGAAGAAGAAGAAGAAAAAGAAGAAGAGAAGAAGAAGAAGAAGAAGAAGAAGCAGAAAGCAGCAGCAGCAGCACAACAGCAGCAGCAGCACAGCGAGCAGCAGCAGCAGCAGCAGAAGACAGAAGAAGAAGAAGAAGAACCAAAACGCATCTTTCTATTTGCGTCTTCCTATATCCCAAAGAGCTTTACAGTATCAACTGAACGTACATTCGCAGGAGCGCACGCACAACACACTCACTGGTTTGCACGCCCTCATCTATTCATCTTTCTCCCTTCCTTCTACTACCTTCTCTATCCCCCCCCCCCCCCCCCCCTGCCCGCGTCTTCTCTTTGTCTTCTCCTGTCCCCCTCACACACGCACACACACACACACACACCGACTCGTATGAATGACTTACCTACAACCCTTCTGTCTTCAAGCACTCACCCACATGCGCCGTCCCCCCCTCACCTCCCCACCCCACCGCCGTACACACACACACACACACACACACACACACACACACACACACACACACACACACAGAGGCATGCATGAATACATTCACTTGAAAGACAAAAGTAGGTTTAAAAAGCATGAACAATAGCAACGATAATACTAATAAGAAGAACAGCAATAGCAATAATAATAATAATAACAGCACTAACAAAGCAAGATCAACAGCAGCAACAACAACAATAACAGAACAACAACGACAACACCACACACCAACACACAACGACGAAAACGACGACGACGACGACGATGATAATGATGATGGTGGTGGTTATGATGATGATGATGATGATGATGATGATGATGATGTTTAACATGTTCCAAGCTACGCAAGAAAAACCCCCAATAAAATTTCTGTCCCCAAAACACAAATGGCATAAGACCTAAACGCTGCATTAAAAAAAAAAAAACAAAAAAAACCTTAAAAAACTTAAGAAAATTGACAACAGAGACCCATTTCCACTTCCACTCCCCCCCCCCCCCCCCCCCCCCCCCAAGAAAAAGAACCAGAGTGCAGCTGATGTTTGAACACACACACCACCCCTTCTTCTGCTGGACTGAATTACGATGGCTTTGTTGCTGCACAAATGCCACAGCCGCCTCTTGACTGTCAAACTATGCATATTGTTGTACAGAATTGGGGGGAAAAAAAAAGGGTTGATCATAACAAAAACGAAACGGAGAATTTCTTCCTAGTCTGATTATGAAATAACTGTTAAACCAACAACGACGACGAAGACAACAACCATAACAACAACGACGACGACAACAACAAACAACAACAACAACACATCAACAACAACAAAGCGGTGGTCCACATCAGGGTTAACCCAACGACCTCTTCATCAGCATGGCGTTGCATCTAATTCAACTACTTGGCAAGCTCATCTCAGTAGTAGAATAGGTTAGACATTGACAGACCTTCCATGGCATCAGTCCTGCGTGTGTGCCAAGTCAGCATTTTTCCCCTGTTCTCTGGGACCTAACAACGCTAAATCGCGGAATTCTTTTTGTGTTTTATAGTCGACTTTGACGAAACGACAGCCTTCACATGGGCCCTCGACGTCGGCTGGGTATAAACGCGATGAAGTGAACAGATTTGGGGCCGTCACAAATTCTTTTTCTTTCTTTTTTTTTTTTTTTTTTTTTTTTTTTTTAAATAACCATTTCTGATGCGAGGCAATGTATTGCAAAGCAATGCAATAATTATACAGCGTAATACAATATAATACAAGTTATTACCCAAAGTTATTTTTCTTCTGAGCCTGTGAATGCATAAATGAATTTCTGGTCAGCACGGAGTAACTGGCTGCAGCAGGCTGCACACCAAGAATGAATGCGCCAAAGCCTGGCTTAAGGAGTCGAGTATTTATAGACTGGCACAATCAGATTGTGAGAATTTGCAATGTTTCTGTACAGTTCATTTTCCTTGCTTTCTTTCATTTTGGACATCACGACCCATGCCGGGTGGTTCCAAGCAGACAGATTAAAATGAAAGGAATGGGACTATTTGGGGGGGGGGGGGGGGGGGGGGGGGGGGGGGGGGGGGGACCCTCTGGCGCAAAGATAAGTCACGGGTGAGTGCGAAGGCCTGACATGTGATGTCAGCTGAGGGGGAGGTCATGTATTTGAAGATTGTACGTGATGTCATCGGAGGAAATGCCCCCAAACAAGGGAAGTAATTGGTAGGGAGCTGTTCTTTTGATCAATTATCAGTCTAACATTAACTGATGGCTCAAAAATTTATGGATGGCCTCAAAACGCTTACATGAATTATACCGTGATTTAATGCAAAATCCTAACTGTGGTGTGCGGCCGGTACATGAATTTTGACGTGTTTTTTTTTTTTTAATTTCATTTAAAATGATCATTACGACCTTCCTGTCATCAGGTTTTAGAACAGGAATCCCCAAATAACGAGGCTAGATGGAGCGATGAGGTCTGTTGGTGTGTGTGTGTGTGTGTGCGTGCGTGCGTGCGTGCGTGCGTGCGTGCGTGTGTGTGTGTGTTCTGGTGCTTGGTTTCCCTTTTCACTATTACTCTTATTTACTTACTCTGTTTTAAAGTTGTGTTTTGTTTATAAAAAAATCATATGTGAATCCTATTTGGCTTTTCTGGAATGTAGACAGTTTGGCATTTTAGGAGCTAGTATCTATCCAGTATATACATTAAACACTGTAAGTCGATGCATTGTAGAAAGGTGTGTGTGTGTGTGTGTGTGTGTGTGTGTGTATGTGTGTGTGTGTGTGCGTGCGTGCGTGCGGTGCGCGCGCGCGCGCGCGCGCGCGTGCGCGTGTGTGTGCGTGTGTGTCTTGTGATGGTTTTAGCTTGTGGGGGTCCCTGGAACATGTAGTGATTTTTTTTTAATTCGATAGTTTTATTAACGATGAGCCTGATAAGCTTACATGTGTGTTTATTAGGAGCCTGTAAATGTACAAATTATTTTCCGAGTGGATCGATAAAGTGCAATTGAATAGAACTGAACTGTGTTTTGACGCTTATCCCTTGAAGTGACGCAATACAATAAATGCAATGCAATGCAAGATATTCCCAATAAAACGTCACGACATGCAAATACCAAGTAAAAAAACAACGTGTCACAATGTGCTGTGCTGTACTGTATTCTAATTGTACTGTATTGTGTCGCTTGATATATTGTGTCGCAATGTGTTGTTCTGTATTGTAATATATTGTGTCGCAATGTGTTGTGGTGTATTGTAATATATTGCAGTGCAATGTGACACAGCTCCAGGCAGCGGAACACAACACGGACACATAATATGATAACAAACCATTACAACGCAACACAACGCATTACAACACAATATATCACAATACAGTACAACACATTGCGACACAATATATTACAATACAGTACAACACATTGCGACACAATATATTACAATACAGTACAACACATTGCGACACAATATGTTACAATACAGCACAACACATTGCGACACAATATATCACAATACATTACAACACATTGCGAACACAATATATCACAATACATTACAACACATTGCAACACAATATATATTACAGAACACATTGCAACACAATATATTACAGAACACACTGCAACACAATATATTACATCACAACACATTGCAACACAATATATTACAATACAGCACAACACATTGCAACACAATATATTACAATACAGCACAACACACTGCAACACAATATATTACAATACAGCACAAAACACATTGCAACACAATATATTACAATACAGCACAACACATTGCAACACAATATATTACAATACAGCACAACACATTGCAACACACAATATTACAATACAGCACAACACATTGCAAACACAATATATTACAATACACCACAACACATTGCGACACAATATATTACAATACAGAACAACACATTGCGACACAATATATTAGAATACAGTACAACACATTGCGACACAATATATTACACTACAGCACAGCACATTGCGACACAATATATTACAATACAGCACAGCACATTGCAACACAATACATTAGAATACAGCACAGCACATTGCAACAAAACACATTAGAATACAGCACAGCACATTGCTACACAATATATTACATACAGTACAACACATTGCGACACAATATATTACAATACAGAACAACACATTGCAACACGATACAACACAATGCAAAGCGAGACAATGAAACACAAAGCAATGCAATACAATACAGCGTAACTCAATACGATGCAAGTTATGACCCAAAGTTGTTTTATTTTCTGTCCCGGTCTGTGCCGTCTCAGCAGCATCGTTACCACGCTTCTGTTCCAATCACCCCCTAAACACAGCCACATCTACACCGTCCTATTGAAGCCCCTGAACCGGAATTCCACAGCGAGCAGTCTCTCTCAGACCATCATGAGGGCAACCGACTAGAAAAAAAAAGCTGCACTTCTACCGAGTCGCTTTGGCGGTGATCAGAGATGCCTGTTCTCATGCAACCGATACAGGGCGCCATCTTCCCTGAACGCCATCTCCATACTGACGACAAGAATTGCTCGCTTGATCGCCAGGCCGGCCTGTGCGAAAGTCGCCCTCCAGAGGGCGCTACCAGGAGGATTGTACTGGATATTGCCTTCTTTTTTTTTTTTTTCAATGCGAACCCAAATTAGGGACATCTATTCAAAAACCAAATCAGAAGAAGAAGAAGAAGAAGAAAAAAGAAGAAGAAGAAGAAGAAGAAGAAGAAGAAGAAGAAGAAGAAGAAGAAGATGAGGATGATGAGGAGGAGGATGATGATGATGAGAAGAAGAAGAAGAAGAAGAAGAAGAAGAAGAAAGAAGAAGAAGAAGAAGAAGAAGAGAAAGACCATCAGGGTTTCTCTAACATTCTGTGGACAGTGTCTTCTTCAGTAGAAATTTGGTTTGGGGGGGGAGGGAGGGGGGGGGGGGGGGGGGGGGGGGGGACCAGCTACCTGCACTGAAAGCGGTTCCTGGAGGTAAAAAGGAAATAAAACTCCGAAGGAGCTTAAGGATCTGCAAATGGAGCCAGATTCATTTTGTGGTACGGAAGACGTTTGTGGAGGAGGTGGGTACAAACACCATTCCCTTATCTAGAAACTCAGACATCAGCAATAACAATCATTACGTACAGAATGGAACTGAAAACTAGTCATGGCAACATCAGACCTGGGACAGAATCTCTCTCTCTCTCTCTCTCTCTCTCTCTCTCTCTCTCTCTCTCTCTCTCTCTCTCTCTCTTGTTCTCTCTCTCTGCAGTTCTCTTTCTCTATGTCTCTCTCTCTTTGTCTCTGTGTCTAAATCTCCCTGTCT
>JADBJO010004062.1:5000-10000 GCA_016801955.1 Conus betulinus | reverse complement strand
GACCACACTGACATTTTAACAGATCACACTGACATGAAACAATGTACAGATCAACCTCCCCCCCCCCACCCCCCTCCAGATCATATGGTGATCCAGGGAGTATTGGTGCGTACAGTTTTGACGTTTCATGCTGGTAACGTCTGAAAAAAGACCCAACTGTCGAACAATGACTTCAGTGTTCCATGTTGTTGATTGAAAAACAAGCATTTCTTGCACCTTGTGTTTTGTGCATTTTTGTATTTTTGGGGTAGTTTTCTAAGTAATGTCCCTGTGGCAGTCATAGACTGAAGTGACAGTTTTCCTTATACATCATACTACCTTCCCTGAAAATACTACGCTAATGCACAATCTTCATACTACCTTCCTGAAAACACTATGCTAATGCACAGTCTTCATACTACCTTCCTGAAAACACTATGCTAATGCACAGTCTTCATACTACCTTCCTGAAAATACTATGCTAATGCACAGTCTTCATACTCCCTTCCTGAAAATACTATGCTAATGCACAATCTTCATACTCCCTTCCTGAAAATACTATGCTACTGCACAATCTTCATACCCCCTTCCTGAAAATACTATGCTAATGCACAATCTTCACACTACCTTCCTGAAAATGCTACGCTAATGCACAATTACTTCCTGAAAATACTATGCTAATGCACAATCTTCATACTGCCTTCCTGAAAATACTATGCTAATGCACAATAACTTCCTGAAAATACTAAGCTAATGCACAATCGCCATTAAGCATTCAAAAAACCTACTTACATGTCACTGCAAGTTTAGGTTAACCACTGGAACTCTAAGTTCACCACAGGAACTCTAAGTTCACCACTGACATTCTTAGTTAACCGCAATACTTTCATCCGTGAAAGTAAGAATCCACACTAGTTTTCTTAAGCATCATAAGCACAATGCACACATAAAACCCTGCACACTGTGGTGACGTTTTAAAATGAATGTTGACTTGAAGCTGAGGCCCAAATGTAATTTCTATGTTTTCTTTCAAACGGAGAATTTCCTGAAAATCTAAACTGTTATGGTCATAACAGTGGCGCGCCCTTACACTGTCACGTCTGCTGCCAGCTTTGGAAAATAAAACCTGAAGGGGCCCAGGTATACCTTTAAGAGCAGCATGGCTTTTTTTGTTAGTTATTCGCATTATTTTTAAGCTAAGCCACCATGCATGCAATCACAATAAATGGAGCACACACACACACACACACACGTCAAGCTTCAAGACAATGCGTCAACACTATACGCCCAAGACATCATCCAAGCTGGCTGGAGAAAGGTAAAAAAAAAAAAAAACAAAAAAACCCATATTGCACAAAGATCATCCTTCAACATCTCCAATCCGTCGTCGGCGTTTGGCGCTGTGTTGGGTCAGCAGAGAGATGTCCAGGCTGCAGACTGATGGCAGTGATCAATCAGAACGAGGACCCCGGAGTCTCCCTGCCTTGATAAAGACCACCGGGGCCGGGGCAGCCCTGCACTCTGAGAGCAGGAGAGAGAGATACAGAGCCCAGAGATAGCCCACCTTATCCGGACCAAACACCCATATAAATACCAGCCGCAATCTCACCCCGGCTCCCCGCCCCGTGCGGACACGGCAAAGACGACGTCTCGCTCCTCAGAACCCCAGTCAGCGCTTCCAGGGAATAACCTGCGTCCTGCAATTCCAGCCTGTCACGGGGTGGCGGGTGGGGGTGGGGTGGGGGGGTGGAAGCGTGGATAACCAAGGTGACAAAAAAAAAAAAAAAACGCCACGGTGCAGCAGATTCAAGATGGCGGACCGAGACTTGTGCTAGGAGATTCGGAGAGTGGTGACACGGGGGAAGAGGTAGGTAGCCAGCTAGCCAGCTACCCGAGGCACCCCCTGTTCGTGTCGGTCTGCCACTACTGGAGGGAGCTGGCTACATCGGACCTGGACACAGAGGTATGTTGCTCCCAAACCTCAACCCACCCACGGAGATAGGGCGGACAGAAACGCGCGAGTGCGGGCTGTTCTTGTTGGGATGGTACCCGTTCTAGCTTTTGCTACAGGAAGGGTTCTAGAAGCGAGAAGGTGAGGAGGGGGAAGGAGGGGGAGAGACTAAAGACAATGGGTACAACAGATACCTGGATGAGCAGCCTGGGCGTCCGCTGGCAGAGCACTTGATGTCAGCACTCACAATTTACAATCCCTTTGGCGGCGGCCACCGCTTTGCGGGCACAACGTCCACCAAGCCCTGCCGAGACACCCTCTGACCTTCTTTCAGAAAGCTCATTTGCATAAGTATGCAACGGTAGCAGCTGATTGGTTATCAGCTGGGCCATGTGTGTGTGTGTGTGGCGGATGACTCGGGTGGGGGGGGGTGGAGGTAGGAAGGGGGGGTGTGGGGTGGGGGTGGGGAAGGCGGTGGGGGTGGGGGGTGGAGGGTGGCGAAATGACAGATAGAGCACAGGCCGGGTCAAGTTGGAGCGGCCGCCAGGCATGGCGCGGGGCAGGATTTGGCAACATGCTCAGGACGGAGCGGGGAATGGCGGAGACCAAAGTCTGCCTGGGCCCCCTTCTTCCTCTTCCTCCACACCCACCACCCCTTCCCCCCCCCCCACCCCCTTCTTTCCCATATCCCAGAGGCTGCTCCTCATACAGGAACAGGGAACGCGGGCGCTGAGCCCTCTACCGGCCTACTTGGCCTGTCTTCTGCCTCACTGTCACTTCTGCTGGTGTGTCTTCTGCCTCACTCTGTCTTCTGCCTCACTGTCTTCTGCTGGTGTGTGTCTTCTGCTGGTCTGTCTTCTGCCTCACTCTGTCTTCTCTGCCTCACTCTGTCTTGCTGGTGTGTCTTCTGCCTCACTCTGTCTTCTGGTCTCTGTCTTCTGCTGGTCTGTCTTCTGCCCACTGTCTTCTGTGTCTTCTGCTGTGTCTTCTCTGGTCTGTCTTGCCTCACTGTCTTCTGCCTCACTGTCTTCTCTGTCTTCTGCTGGTCTGTTCTGCTGCCTCACTCTGTCACTGTCTGCCTCTTCTGTCTTCTGCTGGTCTGTCTTCTGCCTCACTCTGTCTTCTGCCTCACTGTCTTCTGCTGGTCTGTCTTCTGCCTCTGTTCTGCTGGTCTGTCTTCTGCCTCACTCTTCTGCTGGTCTTCTTCCTCACTGTCTTCTGCTGGTGTGTCTTCTGCCTGGTCTGTTCTTCTCCCTCACTGTCTGTCTTCTGTCTTCTGCCTCACTGTCTTCTGTTGGTCTGGTGTCTTCTGCCTCACTGTCTTTCTGCTGGTGTGTCTTCTGTTTGGTCTGTCTTCTTCTGCCTCACTGTCTTTTCTGCTGGTCTGTCTTCTGCCTCACTGTCTTCTGCTGGTCTGTCTTCTGCCTCACTGTCTGTTCTGCTGGTCTGTCTTCTGCCTCACTCTGTCTTCTGCCTCACTGTCTTCTGTTGGTCTGTCTTCTTCTGCCTCACTGTCTTCTGCTGGTGTGTCTTCTGTTGGTCTGTCTTCTGCCTCACTCTGTCTTCTGCCTCACTGTCTTCTGCTCTGTCTGGTCTGTCTTCTGCCTCACTCTGTCTTCTGCCTCACTGTCTTCTGTTGGTCTGTCTTCTGCCTCACTGTCTTCTGCTGGTGTGTCTTCTGTTGGTCTGTCTTCTGCCTCACTCTGTCTTCTGCCTCACTGTTCTTCTTCTGTCTCACTCTGTCTGTCTTCTGCCTCACTGTCTTCTGTTGGTCTGTCTTTTGCCTCACTGTCTTTTGTTGGTCTGTCTTCTGCCTCACAGTCTTCTGCCTCACAGTCTTCTGCTGGTGTGTCTTCTGCCTCGCTGTCTTCTGCCTCGCTGTCTTCTGCCTCACTATCTTCTGCTGGTGTGTCTTCTGACTCGCTGTCCTCTGCTTCACTGTCTTCTGCTTCACTGTCTTCTGTCCTCGTCTTCTGTCTTCTGTCTTCTGGTGTCTTCTGTCTCACTCTTCTGCCTCGTTGTCTTCTGCTGGTGTGTCTTCTGCCTCGTTGTCTTCTGCTGGTGTGTGTGTCTTCTGCCTCACTGTCTTCTGCTGGTCTCTGTCTTCTGTTTCGCTGTCTTCTGCCTCACTGTCTTCTGTCTTACAGTCTTCTGTCCTCTGCTGTCTTCTGATGGTGTGTTTTTCTGTCTCACTGTCTTCTGATTCGCCGCCGTCTTCTGCTTGTGTGTCTTCTGCCTCACTCTCTTCTGCTGGTCTCTTCTGTCTCACCGTCTTCTGCCTCACTGTCTTCTGTCTCACTGTCTTCTGTCTCACTGTCTTCTGTCTCACCGTCTTCTGCCTCACTGTCTTCTGTCTCACTGTCTTCTGTCTCACTGTCTTCTGCCTCGCTGTCTTCTGTCTCACTGTCATCTGCCTCCCTGTCTTCTGCTGGGTTTCTTTTGTCTCACTGTCTTCTGCCTCACTGTCTTCTGCCTCACTGTCTTCTGTCTCACTGTCATCTGCCTCGCTGTCTTCTGCTGGTCTATTTTGTCTCACTGTCTTCTGCCTCACTGTGTCTTCTGCCTCACTGTCTTCTGTCTCTCACCGTCGTCTGTCTCACCGTCTTCTGCCTCACTCTGCCTCACTGTCTTCTGCTGGTCTCTTCTGTCTCACTCGTCGTCTTCTGCCTCACTGTCTTCTGCCTCACTGTCTTCTGCCTCACAGTCTTCTGCTGGTCTCTTCTGTCTCACTGTCTTCTGTATCACTGTCATCTCTGCCTCACTGTCTTCTGCCTCACTGTCTTCTGTCTCACTGTCATCTGCCTCGCTGTCTTCTGCTGGTCTCTTTTGTCTCACTGTCTTCTGCTGGTCTCTTCTGTCTCCTGTTCTGTCTCACTGTCTTCTGCCTCACTGTCTTCTGTCTCACTGTCATCTGCCTGGCTGTCTTCTGCTGGTCTCTTTTGTCTCACTGTCTTCTGTCTCACTGTCTTCTGCCTCACTGTCTTCTGCCTCAGTGTCTTCTGTCTCACTGTTTTTCTGCCTCATCTGTCTTCTGCATCACTGTCTTCTGTCTCACTGTCTTCTGCTGGTC
>JADBJO010004061.1:207500-210000 GCA_016801955.1 Conus betulinus | reverse complement strand
GGTTTCCTGCGTATGTTCGATCACAACAGGCATCCCTGAACACCACGCAAAGGGACTCGGGCAGCAGCGTCTAAAAAAAGACAAAGAGTGACCTTCTGGACGGCCTCACGATGACTTTATACTGATCGCTCCCTGTGCACTGCCGGCGCTGGAACTGCGACAAGACGATTACGGGTGTGGCTTTGCGCGGGCCAGCCTGAACGAGCAGCGCGTGGAGACAGTGCCAGTCGGGGGATATGCAAGATGAGGCAGAATAAGGAGGGGGAAAAACACACACACACACAGAGTAACACAACAAGTAAGAAAAATTAAAGAAGAAAAAACAAAACAAAACAAAAAACAACAACTCACTAAACAATTCGAATAGTCACTGGAATCTCCGACAGAAAGAAAAACGCCGGTCGCGACCGGAGTAATAGTTCAGATGTAAGTAATGTCTTGTTAATCCTGCACCGACTTCGGACTTAACCGTGAGCTAGCCCGTCCAGGCTGACACCGGACCACTTGTCACAGTCCCGGGAAACGTAAAGTAAGCAGTCTGCCGTGTGTGGAAAGGTACCGTCCTGACAAACACGCGGTGACGACATCTACAGGCTGTGTTTGTCTTTTTTGCGAAATGGCTTCTGTCTGCTTGAGACCCGTTCATGAGGTGAGCAATCGGTTGAGTGGAAAATTTCGCTCCAAGTGGTTCTCCGGTTTTCACGTGTCTTGCTCTCTTTTTGAGACACTGTGGTCTTTAACCCCTAGAGTTTTGAACCTTGACCTTTTCGTCGCCTTTGTGCCGTGATTCAGTATTTGCCCAAGCCTGTTGCTGACGCAGTCACTCTCCTCAGATGGCTGCAACTTCATCACTCCTGAATCCGTTGTCTATTTTACGTCTTTATAGTCTTTAAAAAATTTTGATTTATGATTATAGTCCAGCCGACCATTCAACCTCCGTAGTTGCCTAGATACGCAGGGATAAAAAAAAACTGAAGGTGGCATCTTTGAGGGGGTAAGGGACAACAGCGACGAATGTGATCAACACACTAAACAAAAATTACAACGATGATAAGAGGGCAGCCAAACTATTGACATCCTAAAGCCAGACAAGACCCTGCTGTGCCGACAGTAAGTGGCATTTCCTTTGGATTTTCTCTCCTACATTGAAGAAAAAAAAATATATATATATATTTCAAAATTGAAAAGCTTAAAGAAAGTACTATTTGAAGGCCATATTTGGAAGGAAACACTGCAAAATGGGTAGCTGGTGTCCACTCTGGACATTTTATACAATGTTCACTACCTGTCGTCACTACCTGTCGTCACTACCTGTCCTCACTACCTGTCGCCTGATTGAATAAAAGGCTAGCATGTCATAGATTGTGATCTGGGGAAAAAAGAAAAAGGCATAGAACAGTTTCCAAAAACAAAGACAGGCGAAAAGCCCACAAGGCAGAAAAAAAAAAAAGTAAGTAAAGAAAGAAGAAAAAACAAGGAATATACAAATAAATAAAAAAAGAAAGAAAGGAAAGAAAAGAAGAAGGCAGAGCCAGTAAGAGGGACAGAGAAGAGGATGTTGCTGTTACAAAACTCTCAGCAGGTGGGAGAGCTGTTTGAACTGAAAGAGCCACCGGCATTGCTACGGGAACAGCAATACTCCTCAAATGCTTTTAACTTCCTCATTTTTGAGCCAACCAAATGCTGTAACTATCATATTGGAGCCAACCAACTGCTGTAACTTCATCACTTTTGGGCTAACCAAATGCTGTAACTTTATAGCACTTTTAAACCGGTTTAATGCCTGTAACTTCATACTTTTAATTTTCTATAACGTCATCATTTTCGAACCAATCAAATGTCAGCAACTTCGTTACCTATGAGCCTACTGTCTCGCTATTTCCAGTCGAAATAATGGGAATCGGTCGCGCTTTAAATGTGTAGCGTGTTTCGTCGTAATCCAGCGTATTTAAAAACCTACCCTACAATAGTTATCACTTTCACTTGGCATAAAAATTGATGCTGAGCCATGCTGCAGCGTTGAGAGACCTACCTGAAGGCATATAAAGACAGGTTTAGTGGAAGACTACGTACAATTTGTGTTTGTGCTTGAAATCTGCTTGGTTCACATGATCGTCCAAAGAAGCAGACTTCCCTTTACATCCTGGGATTGTCCAGTGTGAAATGGGAGTCGTGACAGAGCGATGCGTACCGTCACGGCACACTTACAAACTGAGCCAGAAACCTGTAAACAGCACCGACGTGTATCTGAGACAATGAAGTTTCAGTCGGGTGAAGCTAATTAGATGATGTATCTATAAAAGTTCTTTTTCCCTTTTCTTCTTCTAAATACAGTACGAAAAATAAAATGGATTCCGGTGTTTATATACTACAAGAGTTCAAAGAACTGTTCGACCTTGACGAAGGCTATGCCAAGGTTGATGGCTTTCCGAGCGCCCTTCAAGTTTTCCACGGCAACGCCAAGAAATTCCCGCTCTAGGTTCGGCCTTCGCCACGTCAC
>JADBJO010004061.1:195000-197500 GCA_016801955.1 Conus betulinus | reverse complement strand
TTGCCAGTCAAATTGTGTACATCAAGTATCAGTAAACTGCGTGTGCTTTTCCGGTATGGCTCGGAGTCCAGCAAAACGACGCATTTGTATTTGCCGTCATCTTTCATTTTTGCGCTCCGCACGTCACTGCTGTGGAAAAGTACGGTACGTCAACTTTATACTTCCAGTACAAAAGGTCACAGGCCACAGGTCAGTGGAAAAAATCTTAAGTGGAAAAAAAAAAAGACGTTTTTCGGGCCAAAGCCCCACAAGATGATGCATAAAAGCACAATTGCAGCGGCACTTCTACCCGTAATTACGCTTCATATTTTCTTTCTCCAAGCACTGAAAAGTTGGACTGGACATTAACAAAACAAACAAAATTGAGCAACTCATGAAATAACAGTAGAGGCTGAGAATTTTGTTTTCCTGATAAATAAGACTACCATGTGTGTTTGTTTGTTTGTTTCTGTCTGTCTGTTTGTCTGTCTGTCTGTCTGTCTGTCTGTCTCTCTCTCTGATGATTTCCCAGTCCGAATTTTTCAGCGCCTCAAGACTAAATACAGGCGAAACGATGTCCGCAATTGCAACCACAATAGTGGGCGCTATTACAGCCGGAAACGCGCACGCACATTTTGACCGATCAGTGAAGATACAAGTGTATGACCGCGCCCACAATTGCGCACACATTTGCGGCCGCCTTTTTGGCCTTTTTGCCTTCGATCATTCAAGATCTATCTGCTCACTAAATTTAAAATTAAGCTATAAGGCGGTTTCTCACAAATTATGCATTTTATCTTTCGGCCGCCTGTTTTATCAATATGTAGGTAAGAAGAAGAAGAAGAAGAAGAAGAAGAAGAAGAAGAAGAAGAAGAAGAAGAAGAAGAAGAATTGCTTCAACAACAGCAATATCATAGCAAAAAATATTATAATTGTAATGAAGATTATGATGACAGCAATAATGATGATAATGATGATGGTGACGATGATGGCGATGATGAAAGCATCTACAGAATGATAACGATAAACAACAACAACAATCATCATCATTATTATTTATCATTATTATCATCATCATCATCATTATTATTATTATTGTTGTTGTCGTTGTTGTTGTTATCATTAGTATTTTTTTCATTTATCTATTCCTCTCTTCTTTATTATTATTTTTCATTAGTATCACTATTATATATTGTTATTATCATTATCATTATTACTTATTTTTCATTGTATTTTTTTTGTTGTTAGAAATGCAACGACCAAAATAGTCAGCAAGAATAATGATGACAGGATGCGTTACTTCTACTATTACAGCTAGCAGTTCCCGCAACCACCCACTGTGACAATGGATGGTGCTAGTGACGACAGGGTGGTCAGAGTTCGAGTCAGGTGATGGAAACGACTGTGATCTGGGAACAATTGTTTTGTGCATTTTCTTTCATGTCCGCTGTCTGCTACCTTTGAAGAAGACATATTTCTCGAAAATTGAACTTCTCTGTTACTGTTATTATTCTTCAATAAGCGTCACTTGCGTTTTTGTTTTTTGTTTTGTTGTATGTTTTTGTACGTGCGTGTTTTGGCTGGATGAGAAAACGGATGAAAGCTTATTCTATTTTCAGTGAGGTTGGCTTTAGAAGACAAGATTTTTTTATCCATTTCATTTTGTTTGTTTATTTATTCATCATTTTTCTGTTTGTTATATTTCATGTTCAATGTTTCTTTTTTTCTGGGGGGGGGGGGGGGGGGGGGGGGGGGGGGGGGGGGGAAGGGGGGGGGGGGGGAGAGGGGAGGGGGGTGGGGATAGCAAGTTAAATCGTGACGTACGTCTTACATAAACCCTATTTGTGCATTTGTAATATTCTGTCTGTCTGTCTGTCTGTCTCTGTCTGTCTGTCTGTCTGTCTGTCTGTCTGTCTGTCTGTCTGTCTCTCTCTCTCTCTCTCTCTCTCTCTCTCTCTCTCTCTCTCTCTCTCTCTCTCTCTCTCTCTCTCTCTCCACCATTTCACTTAAATTTTAAACGAAAACCCGCCAGGAATACTCATCAATGTAAAAAAAAACAAAAAAAACAAACAAACAAACAAAAAAAATGTGTGAATTTTTATGACTGCTATCCTACGTGTGTCAGGGACAATAAACTCTCAAGACCCCCCTCCCTCCCTCACCCCAAACCCCACCCCCCCCCCTACACACACTACCACCACCACTCTCCACCCCCACGCCCACCCCCAGTCGTCGCTGCCACGTGTACATATTTTGCACACAATACTGGCACACATAAAGACCCGGCATCTGTTTGGATTGGGAGGTGGGGGTGGGAGGGGTGGGGGGTGGGGGGCAGAGCTAGACAAACAAGCGGCTGACGACTCACAGTCAGTGGGAAATTCATAATAGAAATGGATGAGTAGGGTTTTTTTCCCCTGTGGAATGGAAACAGTCGAGGTAATAAAGGCGTTTCCATGGAATGATTTATGTTTGTTTGCTTGTTTGCATATATCTGGGTATCTGGGTGTTCATTTGAGTA
>JADBJO010004061.1:182500-192500 GCA_016801955.1 Conus betulinus | reverse complement strand
CATACACAGGATGAATGCAAACCACTCTGACATGCCTGCGGAAAGCCAAAGCGGTCACGCCCTACGTATTCCATCCTCTATGAATAATGCTGATCCCTGAGAGTAACGGCGAGACCGGCTGACCAAGGAATAGATAAATCACTGTCCCCCCTTCACCCGCTCCAGCGACCAGCGCCCCGAAAAGGTGCCCGCGACACACGAACACCTCACGTCTGCTTCTGACAGAGAGACGTCGCTCCCGTCTGTCACTGGTTCTCTTGTGCGATTTAAAAAGAGAATATTAAATAAAGAAACAGTAAATAAAGTTAAGGCCATCGCCAGTCGTAAACAGTGTTGTGGTGACAAACATGAAAAACGATGTGGTTGCTATCTGAGAGTTCAGAGAGGTTTTTTTTTTCAATTTTCTTTTCTTTTCTTTGCTTTTCTTTCTTTCTTTCTTTTTTGTTTCTGAAATGGACAAAGTATAGGCTATGTTTGGCAATGCCTGCCTCCTCTCCATTTTTCCTGATAAACGCCTCTGCAAATGGTCAACATTTACGGGGGAAAGATTTTTTTTTCTTGTACCAAATTTCGTGTGTGTTTTCAGAAGGTGTAGTTTAAATCAAAGGGTTGTGTGAATGAGTTTTGTTTTGTTTTGTTTTGTTTGTTTGTTAGTATGTTTTAAACGACCTGTGAGTTGACTTGAACGCGGTGATGGCCCTGATTATGGCCCTTTGCGGTCGGCTGGGCTATAAGCAACATTACCTTACCTTACCTTACCCTTACTATCTGTTTCCGTAACCTACCAAACGCTGACGAAGACTGCAGGATCTTTAACGCAGGTATCTGCTCTGCTTGCGTACGACTGACAAAAGATGCTCAGCCACTGCAGTGACAGGATTGTGCAGGTATGTTGACCTACTGGGAGATCAGACGGTTTCGCTCTACACTTTACTGCAGATTTAAAAGAGACTGGATCAGTATCATCACCTTTCGTCAGTTGGAGTCCCATCACGAACAATGAAGGCATTCAACACTTTCCATTCCACTGCTCGTCTCTGTGTCTGCCTCCTGTTCAGGGGCTGGCTGTCTGTTCGCCACACTTCGCAGCTGACGATGTCAAACTATCGAGTTTAAAGCACACACAAGGTAGTTTGGTTGCGGACAAAGGCTATGTACAGGCAGCTGAGCGCCCCTCGCTGAACAGCACACAAGAAGATTCTGGCATACATGATTACTAAGAGGGCAGCCCGGCCTGCTGAACGAAGGCTGGTTACCTGCATGAGCAAACAGGACACCAACAAACACGAATAGTATGGAAAGCGAGGAGAAATACTGATCCTGTGTCTTCTACATCCTTGACCTCTCCCACGAAGCGCTGTCGGGGTATCCCCGTATTCATCCTGTATTCATCTCCACCAAGACCGCGTCTGCTGTTCTGCTTGTTTGTGATTTTGTGTACTAATTAAGCGAAAACTACCGAACCAATAGGCTTAATAGGGGAATTCGGTGGAATATGACTCAGGGATGAAACCATGTTTGGGGGCGGAATCGTCCTGCGGATCTTGATCAAGCGGCTGATCCTGGATCTTTTTTTTTTTCTTTTCACACACCCAGAACAGAAATCTAGGTCAGCCATGCACAAACAAATTTCAGTCAATGGAGAGTTGACACAAAAACGATTTCCATTATAGGAGAGCTTTGGTATTGTTACTTCCCTTTGCGCAAACCCACAGAAATCGCGGAACTTGTTGAGCGATTCTTTTCTCCACCGCCAAACCTATGTTCAGCGTGGTTCGCGAATCGTGCCGATCTGGATCGTAAAGCAGAAGATGAAAAAACTAAGAACAAAGACAAGACTGGCGAGTGCGCGAACTACACGATCACAGTGTGCGATCTAAAAGTTCGTTCAATTAGGCACAGCCCGAAAGTACAGATGAAAACTGTCCTTAAGCTGCATGGATGGGTATCTAAAAGCAGCATCTTTTTCATTGACTTTTAATGTCTTGTGGAGGCATGTTTAACCACAAGATGAAATAAAACAACAACAACAACAAAATCTTACATGAGCTGCGATGGTGGATATCACAAGGAAGGCGGTCAGTTTGGGGGTGAATTCAAATGGACTTGTCAACTGCGTTGTTCGTATCTGAAGACTTCCATGGTCACGGCCACGGTTTCTTTTCAGCTGGCCTTCATTTATGGTGTGTGACCGACGTCAGTGACTTCCTGTTAGCTGTCAGGACTGAAACGATGAGCCGCACACTACCCAGCATTCACCCATTAAACAAACAAACGTACACGGCAAGACCTCCATGTGGATTAGCTTCGTGGAAGTTAGGTACAAGTGTACGTCCTCGGAGAACAAGAAGAATGAGAAGGGCTTCAAGCTAACACAGACAGATGGGGAGAGTTCGTGCAATATGCGACACTCCGTAAGGGGGAGCCGTTTGTTCTTTGTCGGTGGGAGGATGTATGCTTGACGGATAGGACAAAACTGTGGTCCTTGACCTTTCTTTATATAATCTCTGTTCATTTACTTGGAACGCGGATGACCAACAGCCTTGACCTTCATATAAGTTGAAATTGTTTGTCCAGACCTTTTTATTTTTATTTTTTCCCTAAAGAAAGGATAGCTTCGTAAAGAACTGAGTGGAGTACTTGTAGCTGTCGTTTGTTTTTCATTTACTGGTGTGAAATGGTTTTCCGTTCATTTATTTTCGTTTGATTCAATGGGGTGCCGTTACTATTGAAAAGTGTGTCTTACATTTCCCCATTCGATTGAAATGAAAGTGTATTCGTGAACTTTCCTTCACGTCATTCTTTTTTCTTTCAGTTGAGTGCATAACTTTAAAAAAATGTATTTATATTGCAAGGTTCACAACCGCGTTGTTTTCTGATGTTTAGGTTCTAGCTCTCTGACAAAGCACATATTTTGCTTTTGCTGGGCTCTGTAATGTTAATTGATACTCCATTCACTCGCACATAATGTTACATAATTCTCAAACGCTTAGTAAACTTTATTCCGTATTCACTAAAGAGACTTTTGCCTGCATGATTAATCAACGTTAGATTCTCAGAACAGTTATTTCAACCCTGTTAACACTGACAGTCTTTGAACATGAAGAATTTCAAAGTTTCGTACTTCATTATGAAAATGTTCCAAAGTCTTTGAAAAGGTAATGTTTATACAGAATCCGTCATATGATTATTTCATTCCTAGACATGTGGTGTTCGTCTTTATGATTCTGTGCTGTTAACGTTTCATTTACACACAGATGTTTTTAGCCCCTAAAAGTTCTGTTACGTTATTTTACTGCCCAGTCACATGGAAACAGTATGTTACCAGTATTGTAATACTACCATTGACCTTGACCTTGACACACAACTGACGAAAGATGAAGAAAGCAATGGACAGTTCCTTAGAATTGCGTCCTTGTGACTCGTCACGGAGTGACAAGACAGGGAAGAAGAAATCCGCTCGGTGACAACACACAGAAAATTGTAATCTTATGCAGGGTCTGTAATGTTCTTCTTCCATTCAGTCAGACACAAATACAGTTAGCCTACGTATGAACAATAAATTTTTTTTCACATGGTCATATACAGCAAAAATTATTTACCGGATATGCAGTATACCTATTCTGTTGCCACACGCAAATTTTGTTGGCTCACATTACTATTGTTTCCACTCAACCACAAGAACCATTCGTAAAAGCGATCGACTGTATGGCCTATCTGTTCTATTATTTTCGCCAGTACAGGATTAGTAATATAATAATCCCGTTCAGACACATGATCACCGTGGTCGCATACATATGTTGGGGAATGTAACTCCATTCTTACAAAGAGTACTCGTCAATAATGTTCAACTGTGTTCTAAAAATGTTGTTTTCCCTCTGTCACATAAGCAGCCTTTACCTGCACATGTCTGCCTCAGCTTGATTCAATGTCTGTTGGTCCTGTTACCTGTCAGCTATCCTGGAGTCTTGCAGACCGTTGCGGCACCACAGAAGACTGTGCGACCACCTTCCTCCACTCCTCCCGGTTCTCAGACGCTCTTAGGCTGTTGGTGACGCCAGTTCACGCGCTGATGTTGTCCTCCCATCTCTTTCTCTGTCTTCCTCCTCTCCTTCTGCCTCTTTGCACTGTTCCATGTAGAATGGTGTTTGGGCAAGTCCTGTTGATCTTGATACATGACCATACCATCTCATTTCCCTTCTTTTCACTGTGAACAACAGGTCTTGGTATGGTCCAATGGCTTGCCTTACTCTGGTCTGGACCTCCAACTTGATAATGTGGTCTTTGTATGAGATGCCAAGGATCTTGCGGAGGCATCTCTTCTCAAATGCCTGTTAGTAAGATAACACAAATGCTACCAAAGCGATTTGACCGAATTTGGCATGAAGCCGTTGGATTGTGATGTGGATCCGCGTTCAAGACTCGGGATCCGTTCGGTCTTGGCAGAAGTCTGCGCTCTCCCGAATTCCCTGTCTGGTTTGTAATGTTACTGTTTCCGTTCAGGCCCTAAAGACAAGGGGGACGGAAGGCGGATGGGTTCTGGGGTTTCTGGAACGCCTGCCTGCCCCCCCCCCCCCCCCCCCACCTCCTTGCTGGCAAAACTTACACTTTTCAAACGTTGTTCCCCCTTTTTTCTGCTGAAGAAGGCCCATCAGACTCCTTTGGAAGCGCCCCCCCCCCCCCCCCCCCCCACCTCGCATGCTACTGTAATCCGGCCCTGCTGTTCATGCCCAAGTATTCTTCGCTTATACTGAATCAGAAATGACGTCATTCCTCTGACTCGAGCTGTGATCCCCTTTCGAGATCCTGTCATGGTGCTGTTGAGGGAGAGAGAGAGAGAGACAGAGGGAAAGACAGCAAGAACGGTGGACTGACAATATTGCAGAAAGGACAGGAAACCCGCACCAGCCCCAGACCTTGGCATACACCGACAGATCTGAAGGAAACCAGTGAAGTGTTCTTCAGTGTGGTACCCCAGTGACTCCCCATGGTAGTAAGGAGGAGAAGAAGAAGGAAGAAGAGGAGGAGGAGGAGAGGAAGAGGGGGATGAGAGGAAGAGGGGGGGGAGGATGGAGGAGGAGGAGGAGGAGGAGGAGGAGGAGGAGGAGGAGGAGGAGGAGGAGGAGGAGAACAAGAACAATAATAAGAGCAACAAAGGAACAAGAACTAGAGTAGCGTTCCATGTAAACACAAGAAGTTACTCTCCAAGCACATTTTTTATATGCTCATTCCCATAGACACATAGTTGCATTGTTCGTCTGTACAGGATCCGATATTTCTAACCTCATTTAAATACAGGTAACGTTCGCTAGTACAGATACTGTCAGTAACACTCTTCTATCAAACAAGCAGTACTTGCATATGCATTATTTTTGAACACTGTGTTATACCACTCGATCTCAACGCCAATGGCATTCAGATTTTTTTTTCTGTTACGCAACAATGTTGTCACATTCTTTCGTCTGCAGTATTCCGTCGTTGACTCCTCTGCTGGCCGCACACCAAAAAAATTAATGCGCCAAGGTCTTGCTTAAGGAGTCGAGTATTTATAGACTGGCGCAATTAGATTGTTTTGAGAATTCTTATTGTATCTGAAAGTTTGATTCTCCTCATTTTCTTTCCTATGGCCATCAAGGTACTAGCCAGGTGGTTCCAAGCAGACAAACTGAAATCAAAGGAATGAGACTATTTGGAAGTTTCCAGCTGCGGCAAAGAATGGGTCACGAGTGAGTGCAAAGGCCTCAAATGTGACGTCAGCTATGGGGAAGGTCATGCATTTGAAATTTTTTTTTTCATTTCATCTGTGAAATCCCCCCAAAGCAAGGGTGAATAATTGGTGGTCATCGTCTTTTGATCAATTATCAGTTTAACATTAAATACTGGCTCAAACTTAAGGAAGTCCTTAAAAAAAAAAAAAGAAAAAAAAAAAAAAAAAAAAAAAAAAAAAAAAAAAAAAAAAAAAAAAAGAAAACACGTGCGTGGCTTACATAATGTTTTAAAGCAAAATCCTAATTGTGGTGTGTGGCCTGTTGCTACCTAACCTACTCGCCCACAAGAATTGCTCCCTCCCTCCCCCCCCCCCCCCCCCCCCCTTTTTTTTTTTTTGTGTGTGTGTGTGTGTGTGTTAGCTTACTAACCATTCCAGTCACGCGGGAGTGACGTCCTCTTCCCCCCGGCAGCAGGGTCTCCACCATTGTTATTCTGCGGGCAACATCTGCCGGGCTCGTCCCTCACACGTGGTGCTGACGTGTGGACAAGGTCTCCATCACCTGAAGGAATGTCCGCCCCTCCCCGCGGGGTTTCACTAAATGTGATATTAGACAAATAAGATCATGAAACAGCAATTACAGGATTGAGCCAACTGGGCTTAACGTAAGAATTCGTACAAAATTTAAAAGAGACATGGTATCCTGGAATATGCACTTTGAAGCATCCTTTCTAAATTCTGACAAATCGGAATCAAAGTAGGGGCAAAAGTATAGAACGTGTGTTGTTGTACAATTATCAAGGGCGCCGCAAGCAAGCACATCGAATATTCTTGACATATTTTGTTCTGAATGCATTTATTTTCAACCGAAATAATAAGGAGAGAAGTTGTTTTACTGTGTCTTGGATATAATCCTATGTTTGTATTACGGTTTACTGGATTTACTGAGGAAGCCCTTTTTAAAAGATTACTTGCTCGAGAGTTCGTACAACAAAGTATAGAAGAGTCGGGTTTGTGTATTCGGGGGAGAACACTTTTTTTGTAGTATTCCTCAAATTTTTTCAAAAGAGGCTCTTTGTAAGAGAGAATATCCTTCGTGTAAGCTCAGGGGATATGAATAGTAGCCGTATTGTCAGAATTGTTTTTGCACCTGCTCGAGCAATCCTGTCAGCCCATTCATTTCCGGATATGAAGCAATGGAAGGAACCCAACAAAAAAATAACTGTTATACCTCTTGACATGAGGTTGTGAATAAGTACTTTAATTTCAGATATGATTTCAGCACGATTTTTTGAATTTGTAGATTCTAAAGCTTGAAGAACTGACTTGGAATCTACACAGAAGAGAATACCATAAAAGTCAAATGATAAATCATTTATGTACTTTACGGCCATTAATATTGCTATTAGTTCGGCTGTAAAGAGACAGATTTGCCCCAAGATGAAAGGACTTTTCAATTTTTAAAAAAATGAATGACAAAGCCACAACCAGCATTATTGTTTAATAGAGAGCCATCAGTATAGACTTTTACGAAGTGACGATAACAATCATTGATATGTGATTTTGCTTCGCAAGCTAGAATATTAATGTTATCAGTTTTTAGATATAGTAGTATAGTTATAATCAAATTTTGGTTTGAAGAGCTCCCAGTTTGGTACGGGACTTACGGGAAAACGCACAGCAAGCTTTTTATGATTGATACCTGAATTTGTCAACAAGTGAGAAGAATATGTGAGTATCGTTTTAGTGGCTCGAATGTTTTTCGCACGTTTAGGAAAGTCTACATTCGCGATGGTCATCAAGAGGTAAGACACACCAGCTTCATGGTATGTTCCTAAAGCTGAAGCATGAAATGGTACACCAAGGGCTAATCTGAATGCCTTAGAGTCTAACTTACCAAAAACAGTACTTCTATAAAAAGTACTCTTCTGGTGATTATTTATTGCAAACAATGAAAAATACCCCCACCCCCACCTTTCCATGGTAATTTGTCAGTAAATATTGTACTAGCATCAAATCATTAAAATGATAGAACTTTTTTTTTTTCCAATTAGTAATGCACAATCATCAAAATACTTTTTAACCTCCAAAAATCTCGGTGAACGCTGCAATAACAAAACCTGGTATGAAGATAGTGCCTTGTTTGGTAAATGGTACAATATCAGTGCAATCTTTTAAGAAACAGTACTTTGTTGGTGAATATTGGGCTAACATCATCCAGCTTGACAAGGAGCACTTTCAAGATGAATGTTAGATCTCCCACTTTGACGGAGAGTGTAACAGTAAGATTAAAATAGTTTCTGAAAGGATATCTGCAAATTGGGCACTTACATCAGACTACTTGAAAGGGGTTCTTAGTCGGTTACTTTTGCAAAAACAGACTTTCAAAAACAGTCCTTTGTTGTTGAGTATTGCACACATACACGCACGCACGCACGCACGCACGCACATCAAACTGTATTAAAAGATGACTTTGTCGGTAGATGCAGCGGCCACATGAAAATATTTTAGAAGGTTTCGATTTTTTTTATCGGGAGTATTTACAAAAACGTTAAGATACTTCACAAAAATACTTTTACCGGTGAACATTCTAAATATGTTTTGTCGACGAAAATTACAGTGGCATCAAAGCATTGTACTTTGTTTCTGGATATTGCAAATAATTATATAAAAACTATAGGTCAAGCAATATATTGTGTCAGTGAAACGTCAAAATTCTTTTTGATGAAAATAACGCTCCATTCACGAATAATGTAATAACAGCAACAGCATTATAATACCTTGAAAGAAAAAGAGCGACTAGTCGTTGAAGGTTGCGAATAACATGAAAATTTCCCCCCCAAACAAAAAAACAAAAAACCAGATTTGTCGATGAATGGTACAAGAATGTCAACATATTGTGAACTTGCACTTTGTTGGTAAATACTGTGATAGCATTAAAACTTAAAAAAATACATTGTAAATTAGTATTGCAACAAAATCTGATAAAGTGAAATATTTCTAGTACTGGAATCTCTCCCCCCACCCCCACCCCCACTACGGTATGATAACAGACGAAAAAACCCTTCAAAAGAATACTTTCTTTGTTAACATTGCAACAACACACAAAGCAGCTCATGAATGGAATTCTTTTTCATCGCATGTTTACTCTGTCATAGTGAACTACTTTTCAGCCACACTCATGAATGACAACAATTTCTGAAATTGGTATTCCATTCGGAGCAGTCCAGTTAACATTTCGCTGATTTTTTTTTTTTTCGCTTTGTGTGTTTTGCGTGTTTTCTATCCACCCACTGGTCTCCATAGAACCAATGCAAGGGAGAACTATTTACCCTATGATCATACCGCATGGTCGTGTATTAGATTTTCAGACACTGCAGTTTATGAACCACCTCAGGTTATTGACTCTGACCTACTATACGTAGCTGTCCGATTCGTCATTATTATCTTTCCTACATCTCAGGTAATGTCTCCTGTCCGTGCGTCAGTCGTTGTTTATTTCTCTTTCTTGTTATTCTTTGTTATCCTTTTTATGTTATTGTTGATGTCTTCATTGTTGTTGTTGTATTGTTGTTTGTTGTTGCTCTTGTTCCCGTTGGGCTCGTTGTTGTGACATCTTTGTCGTTATGGTTTTAATTATCTGTCATCCTTGTTGTTGATGACAACGTTGTTGACAATGTTCAGACAGTCATCAGGCGATGTTGTAGTTTTTGTTGTTGACGATGTTATTCTTCGATGCTGTTTTTGTTGTCACCGGGTGTTGTAAAAAAAAAAAAAAAAAAAAAAAAAAAAAAGAAGAAGAAGAAAAATGGAAAACAGCATCCACGACGTATCCCCTGTCCCTCCCTTTCTTGACCCCTCCTTCCCCCACTACCCTCCTCTCCCCTCTCCCCTCCCCATCTTCTTCCCTGTTCCGCTAAAATTTCACAACTCATCAGGTCCCGCATCGCGAGAGACTTCAAAAGTGTAAAACTCTTCTGGTTGTTGATAATCCCCATGACAACTGCGTCAAAACTAACGGATGTTTCTGAACTTTTTTTTTTTTTTTTTTAAGCGGTGTTGCCGACAGACAGACAGAGAAGACCGAAAACAATAGTCTGGTTCACAGGACTGTTCCTTCATCTGTAGCTGTCCATAGTACCAAAATGTGTGCATGTTTTTGTTTACATCCCGCTTTTTTTTTTTTTTTTTTATCCTTCGTTTCAATTCATTCTTGTTTTTTTTTTTTCTTAATAGTCTTTTCCACTCACCACCACCACCACCACCTCCTCCCCGTCTGCTCTCTTCCGCATG